>VZSZ01004064.1:0-58133 GCA_013398815.1 Ibidorhyncha struthersii
GTCCCTTCCAACCCTGACCATTCTGTGATTCTGTGAATACTCTCCCGGCTCCTTTGTAGTCATGTCTTAAACACGTGGTACCGCACTTGGAAACAGTGAGTAATCCTTACCTTTGCAGCTCCGCCAGCCTGGGTGTTTCAGGTGAGAAATGAAGTGTTTTGCTGACGCATGGCCCTACTTATTCCAGTGGGTTTCTCTTTGCGCCTTTCGAGATGCCAGAAAATCTAGTGCATAGGTCACGCACAGGGAAATTAATGCGGTGCCATCTCATTTCAGTTTCTGATTATCCTTATCATGTGCCTGTGCCCTCCTCCGCGGGCTGGCAGAAGCTCTGCGGAGCAGCCCGTGACGGGAATAGCAGGGAGAGCTGCTTTGGGCTGGAGCAGGGCTGGCTCCCCTGCCTTTCGGGAGCTGGCTGGCTCCGCACCTGCCCTTGCCACGTGTGCCTCAAGCCAGCAGTGTCACACTCCCTTTCCTCCTCTCTCGTACTCACAATGTTTCTAGATTATTTAAATAAGATAGTCCTGAAAACGTAGCATGGCAGTTTTAGAGGCTGACTTTGGGCAGGGTTTACCTGTTAGACACTAGATCCTGCTCATCTCTGTACAGATATACCTACTCTGAATTTACCTTAGCTGCAGGGAAGCTCTTGGTTACAAACGTGACCGAGAGGAAAAGAGCTTGCCTGTGCTCTTTGGAAGGGCAGCATGAGAGGGGCACATGAAGTAGTTGTGTCAGGGTTTGATGTCTTAGGGCTAGCTGGAGCTGTATCAGTGCAAACTGTACGTAGGAGGCTAGGACAAGTGCGGTGAAAGCCACAACAGAAGATCCTCTCATCTTAGCACAATGCACCTATACGAGGACTTTGTGGTATTGCAGCTACATAAGTGTGGTTCGAGTGCTGTAAAACAAAGCCCTTCCAGATATCACCAATCATTCTTCTTTTGAAAGTTCGTTGTTTCCGTCTGCACCCACCTCCCAGCCTCAAAAGCCTTAGCATCACACTCAATACTAAGCATAATAAATCTTGCCCTCATTTTTTAATCTTCTCTTGTTGCACACACTCCCCGCACTATGGAGACCATGGCACCCCTTTTGTATTATTTTACTGCTTTCAAGGTATACTTACTGTTTAGCACTCTCCTCGTTAACACGTTACTCAAACCCAACATCTTTCTCTGTTTTTGTGTGAATTTGACAGTGTGAAATGTGCGCACCAGAAACTTAACTGTAACCACCTGCTGTTTTCTCTATAGTTACCAGTAAGCAAATGCACTATAAGTATTTGTATCTCCACTTTGGATGCCAAAGAGAAATTGATAGCTTTTGAGCTGATCATCTGTTGGTTGGTCTGACATGAAAAATAACCTCACTGGAGTAGAAACCTTGTCCTTCTCTCGTCTTTCTACTGTTTGAAAATTCATATTGTAGCCATGATAGTTTGGATATTGCAACACGATTGGAACCATATGGACATACCCAAATTTGTCCTAGTCCTAGGTTTGGAAATAGCTTAATTTCATAGACTTAGCCGCTATAGCTATTTTTGAAAATGTTTAAACTCTACACATACCTGGATAAACTTTTAGAGGACCTTTCTTAACACACTGCTAAAATAAGAGCTTCAGTGGTTATGCTAGTGACCTTTCTCATTACGAGAATTCATGTTAATTCATGGCAAACCAGAACACTATTACAAACCTCTTGACTGTTCTGTTTTTTAGGGCTTTGAAATGTAATCAAAGGTGGATTTACCTGATACTAAGAGATGAAACAGTTACCAGCCCTAGGTTTCCTCCCTTTTATTTTTCTAGGAGGTTACTGCCAGAGAAAACTGAAATTGGAGGTGGTTTATGTTAATGCTGCAGCCTGTAGACTGCACTTGCTCAGGAGTTTATCCAGGAGGATCAGCTGATCCCACTGCAGGATGGTGACCTCTGGCAGAGACACAGGACAGACAGCTGCTTCGGCTCTCCCCACTAAACCTGCTTAAGGTGGTGAGTGGGAGTTGTTAATACTGTTATTTGTTTAATTGTAAGACTAATAGATTTTTTTTTTGTGTGTGCTTTATTACAATAGAATACATGAAATAGAAGCAGAGGAAAAATTGAGTCTGCTACTTGGGAGCTGGTTCCCAATTATTATTCCTTTTTATTAACGACAGCCTAAAATGAAAAGTAACCACAAGCATACCTGACTAAACTTTCCAGTTGTATGGAAGGGCAGCCCACTCTGAAATGTCTGGTGCCATGGGGGTGTACAGTGCTTTTAGGAATACAGGGCAAGGGTGAATTTTTAATTAGCTTAGTCGTCTTATTTTCGTCCAAATATAGACAGGCACTTCTTAGCTTTCTCAACTTTAGTACTTGAGAATAGGCTGCCAAGCGTGCTCTGGGAACTATTTGCTAGGGAAGTCTGTTAGAAAAACGGGGATCTGAAAGTTATTTGTATTTTAATAAACAGAGAGGATAAGGTTTTTAATGATGATAGCTTTATAGAAGTGCAACCCTTCCTTCCCCCCCCCCCAGTAATTCCCGTTATAAACAAAACAGAGATAAACTAAATGCTTGCTTCACAAGGTACTGCAGGGATCACATTGGCATTGTGTGCTGGCTTGTGAAGTGCTGCGTCCTTCTTTCAATATCCCCAAACCCTGAAAATCTTACGGAAAGACACGTGTGCTGTGGGAGCTACCTCCTGTGCTCAGGCCCACTGCGAATCTGCAAGTAATGGTCCTCCCAGGAAAGAAGCTGAGGGCACTTGGCAGTGGCAAGTATCTCGCCCATACTGGAGATGGTGACAAAATTGGCAATGAGGAGGTGACTAGTCATTCTGCAAGGCCTGGTCTGGGGCCAGTTTTCATTTTCGTCTTGTTCTCTTTCTGTTTTTCTTTCTCTCTTGCTTTTGTTATTTATACCAATGAGCAAATGTTGCTTATTTTTAGCAGCCTTTCCATTTTGCTCAGGCGCTGATCCTAAGTAATGGAATGCCAGTGGCCGTCCCTAGGGCACCATCGCACCTCTAATAAGAGCAGACAAATGCAAGCCTTGATGTAGGGAGTTATTGATTTGCTTCCAGGCAAGTAGGTGTGTGTGATACATGTAAAAGGTGCCCATGCATACCATATATTAGCATTCCAACATCTTAGCAAATGACCTTGCATGATCTGCCTTGAGCTGTCGGTGAGAAATTATTTCTTTATGTAGTCTTCCTTCATAAAGCAAGCAGCCTTGCAACCTGCTTATTTTAGAGCATATAAAACCAGCACTAAAAAACTAAGCATACCCAAATACACACACCCATTTCCACAAACAGAGCAAAAGCAAAGTCCTCCCTCGAGTGCAGTCTAGGTTCTGGGAGGAGCAAAGTAGATGGATCAATTCATGGAAGCCGATGTAAGAGTTACATAGATAGGAGTACGTGATGCAAGTGTCATTTTCCCCCCC
Source organism: Ibidorhyncha struthersii (assembly GCA_013398815.1). Classification (NCBI taxonomy): domain Eukaryota; kingdom Metazoa; phylum Chordata; class Aves; order Charadriiformes; family Charadriidae; genus Ibidorhyncha; species Ibidorhyncha struthersii. The sequence goes on from VZSZ01004064.1 coordinate 3,447, forward strand.
CTTTCCTTTTCTAGATCTGGGTTATTGCAGAGGACAATAGCGCCCTGAAGGAGGCAGTTATAGGAGGAATTCCACTGGGGTGTGGATGTCCAGGGAGCCCCCGTCTCACAGATTAACATCTGACCAGCAGCATCTTCCACTGAATGTCCTAGCAGCTTTCTGTCTACTTTCCTACTGTGGGAGACAAATGTATGACCTTAGATACTGCCCCTCTTCTAAACTTCTTCAGGCTGGAAACAAACTGTAAGGGAGGGTGTATCCAACCCGAGACAACAAAGTTTATCCTTTCCTATCCTTACCCAAAGTCTAGCCAAAAGAGCTTCAGAACCAAGCAGGAGTATCTACGTACTTAAACTGCAAGGTATGAGATGTAGACTTTTATGTTTTGCCCATCCATGCCAGTCCTGTACCTCCCTGAGGTATGAGGGATTTGCTGGGAGAACAAGTGCTCTTGGTCACTGCTGCCTACTTTGCATCAACAGAGCTTCAGTCCCACACACTTAAATTTGTATTGCTGTTGGCGAGGTGTTTTCTGGCTTATGCCTATTGCAGTTTTGGCTGGAAGGAAAGCAGGTGAGAAGGTTGTCCCGCTCCCTCGGTGTGGTGTCACTGGGATCCCACCCAGCCTGCAGGCACAGCTACGCAACTGCTTGGTTCTTTCAGTAGTGTCTGACTTAATTTAAACATTTTCTGCATTTTTTTGTCTTCCCTGTTTTCAGGCCTGACTCATTTTTATACGGTTAGGAACTTACTGTGTGCATGCTTATGCTGGCAGAGGAAATTTGCTGCTGATGGAGGAAGACAGGAGGCAAAGGGGTTATTACTCAGGTGCAGCTAGAACAGCTGATGGCCCAGTGCTTAATTTGCTAATGCCATGTATACCCAAGTGTTCTCACTTTTGCCACTGCTAGGGAATTACCATTGATTGTAACTGAAACTTTTTGGAGACAGGAGGAGGAGAAGAAACTTTGTTTAGGAAACAGTTATGCTGCCTTTGAGAGGGACCCAAATACCTTTTCTACCATAGATCTTTGTAATCATTCCCCTTTTCCCCGCTCCAGTTGCTGCTAGTTTTATTCTTACTCCGGAGGATCTCTCTGATGAAGTAAGTCTTCTCTGTGCCAACTCCCTGTCTTGTTACCATCATTCAGGATCCAGCTCTTATTAACTATCTCCAACCCGGTGGAAGAGGGGGAAGGTATCTATTCTGAAGTTGCTCTTTTAAATTCAGCCCTATTTGTATACTATGAGCTGCATGCCTCTCTGCCCCCAAATTACTGAAATTGCAGCACAGTTGTCCAGGGCTTATGTTTTAGTAAATGACTCTTATAAGTGGCATTCAGATTAACTACCATCTTAGTCTGAAATGCAGCAAGACATTTAACATGTGTGGGATATGATACCCATCTAAAATAAGTACAACACTGCATCAGTAGATGTTTTCATATTTTCAGGTAAGCAGGCTGGCATTGGGGAAAAAGTCTAGTCTATTAACACCTCTGCTCAAAGCAGGCCAACTTCCTTTCTACATGGAATAATTATTTTTTCACATCAGCCCTGTAGTGCCTCTGCTGTGTTTGCACTTGTAGGTCCCAAACATTGCAGTACAGATCACCCTTTATGAGTGGAATCTGAGGTCATGTGTCTGCATTTAAAATTCACTGTGCGCGGGCTACCATGCACTGGCTTGTGAATTCTGTAGATGTAGGCGCTATGGGCCCATACTTCAGGTGTGAAGAAAGCAGAGCCTTTTTTAGCACTTAAAGCACCCATGTGTGCAACTTGCAGCTATGAGTACCTTTGGGAAAGCTTCATAAATTCTGTTGATTCATAGCTGGTATCTGACCATCTGTACGGGCAGGGTTGCATATCAATATATACGTCCTGTACGTAACAGGACCATTTAGAGCATCCCTACAGCATAAAGGTAAAGTGAACTCGGGCACAAAAGTCATCATGCCTCTGTGGAAGACTTACTGGGGAGAATATTGAAAGGCCTTTTGTCTGCCATAGCCCAGGGCGCACAAGTGATTTTAGGTGGCTGGCGATCCCTGCTTCTGTTTATACAGTTCCAGCAAGGGCTAAGGATCTTTAACAAAAGGCAGTTCAGAAATAGGTGATGGTGGGAGAAGTGACTGTAACCAGCACACCAAAGAAATATCACAGATAGGAAGGATTCTATCCTGGATCATGAATCCTGGTGCTTTCATGGATAAAAAGTTGCAGCTGGAGTTGAAGAGAGTGCAATAATACACAAATCTCCGGTTTAATCATCTTCTAAAGTCATGCCCAGGGGTTGGTTTACAGAAGATGGAAAAAAGCTAATGAACCCTGAGGAGGACTGATCTGCAGCTGTCCTCAATAACTTTCTTGAAGGTCTTCTTTCATTGCACCTATAACTGCTGCATGTTGCTGTTTTGAGCAGCTGTGTCTTGGCTACTCTAATATGCTCATTGCTGGAACTCTCTCTTAAAACTCTAGCCAACACCTGAAAAAATATTACTATTTAAGATGGCATTAACATCTAGGTTCCAGCCACAATTTTGTGCTGGGCACAAAATAGTTGAAATACGAGAGGCTGTCCGTGCCCTAGAAAGCTTATGCTCTATCTGCAGACACTTAACTTTGAAAGAGGAAATGGGTAAAGGTGATCTAGATTATTTTCATCCAATATGAGCCGGCTAGACTAGTCAGATAGATTCTTAACAGGTGTGAGATTGCGGTAAGATTAGGGCAATCTGGTAAAACTGCAAAAAATTTGATGAAAAAAAAAATTGGGTCAATCCACAATTGGTAGCGGGGCTAGGAGAAGGACCTCAGGAATGAAGGGTGAGACTGAATTTCAGCTTCTCTTACTATCGTTGCCACCCAATTCTTGAGTACCCATATAAAAAACTGTTCAATGCTGTGCTAGATCCAGAATTTATACCTTGTGCTGCTCTATGCCAGAATCTGAAAATGTTTCACCACTAGCACAACTTACAAGGGACATGCCCAAGTGAACTAGTGTCTGTAACTATGCTGGTGCAAGAAGTCCCCCTATAAAGTGAATTCTGAGTATGCAAAGTATGAATCTGTAAAAGCAGATGGGCATGACAACCTGAAGAAAAAAACAAAATGAACGAAGGAGAATATATTGATGCAATATATCCAGTGGTACAGCACGGCAAAAAGCAAATAGCTGTCCTGCAAAGAGGAAGGCAAGCCCCGACTCCTGAAATGTAAAAAAAAAAAGAAAGCAGTCGGAAAGGTGTCTTTTCTCAGCAGATATTTTANTCCCCCAGCATATTTCCAGCTTTTTAAAATAAAAAAATTTTACTGTGGGGAAACTATTAATGAAGCTCAGCTGAACGGTGACAGGAGGGGTAAATGCGTATACATTCAGGAATTGAAGGGGTATATTTGCAAAGAAAAAAGGTGCATTCCCAATATCTGTTAACTAAAATATGGTAACTAGCTGGAGAGTTTAAAGCTGTTCACTGTGCTAACAGGCCCATGTAGGGAAACTGGGAGAGCCCTGGGGTGAAAATTGCAAGCTGTCTAAACGCAATGCTCAATACTAAAGCTGTTTTTAAATTGGTGCAAATAAGGTGCCTTTTTGTCCTAGCAAAGATGAAGCATTAAATGAGGTGTTTTGCAAATATTTAAATATATGTTGTTGTTAATATATTATTGGCTAGTTATTATTTTGAATAAAATTAATTGTTGTGAAAGCTTAAAACTTAACTCTTTGCAACTGATCGTTTAGTCATAACTAAAGGCAGTGAAGGAAACCTGAAACATTCGGTATTTTCAGCAGTAAAAGTGAGGAGGGTAGCTTCTGAAATTCTCTAATATTTCTGATGTAAGAACAGAGGCAGGGAATTTATTTTAAGGAATTGCTTTGGGAAAAACATCCCTGCTAGTAATTTCTTTTTTATTCACGGAATACCCAAAAGAGGGGAAAATTTTGGGAAGAAAAAAAAAAAGAATTGCAAGTCACAGCTAAAGGCGTTAATAGGACACTAACGAACCATAGCCTTTCCAACGGGTAGCTGGCAACATTACTGCCCATCTGTGCCGAGTGGGATGTGCAAGCAGAAGTCGGGGCTGAAAACCCTCCACCTGTTTTTGGAAAGTAAGTGCCTGCACACTGAAGTTACTCAGCGTATTTGGTCCGTCTTCGGCAGTCTGGATGATGTTGTTACTACTACTTTTCTGCTGTCTCATATCTCCCACTGCCATGTGCCAGCTGATAGGGGAGCTGTGACATACCACACCCCCGTGGCTGGGAAGGGGGTCACATGGACTGGTCTCATCCAGCGCACTTTAAAGAAACTGATAAGCTCTATCTCGTTTAACTTGGCCTTTGGAAGACACTTGTGGAAATTTCTGCAAAGGAGGTGACATCAGTTGTTGTCACAGCTGCTGTGTAAGTCTGCAAGACTGCGTCTGTTCAGTATCTGGCCGGGGTGTGTGTGTATGCGCAAGCAGATATTGTTAATAGATTGCATTTAAATCAAAAACAGTTCATATGAAGCTGGCAAGGCGGTTCGATCGCTCAGAATAGGTGCATTATCATCAAGATTTGAGGCAATGATGGAGTACCTAAACTTAATAAAGCAGAAAGCTCACCAGCTTTGGAGGGCCGACATTACATTTGAAACAAACCTTCTCCCGGGGGAATTCCAAGTGTTAGCATGTGGGACATACTCCAGCTGCTAGCTGCTCAGACTTAAAATAAACCAGGCAAAAGCCCATATTCAGGCTCTACCAACAGAGGCGAGCTGCTGTTGCAAACCTTTCATCTCCCTTTTTTCTTCCCATTGGGTCAGAATGACAACAAATATTTTTGAAAGAGCATCTAAACCTTAGTGTTTCGCACAGCTTTACTTGTGCTTCTCTGAAGGGATGTGTTTCTCAACATAGTTCTAAATTTAGCAAAGAATCTGGTTTGTACAGGTTGAAACACTGTCCCAGGAAGACTGGAATTAAAAAAGGGTTAGAAGAAATATTTCTCCCTTGTGTGACAATGACATTGCTACCAATACTACTGCTTTTCTAATCTAGGTACTTTTGAAATTGCAGCATGACTTCATTAACAGAGGACTATTCTCCTTATTAAGTGGAACTGGGGAGACCCTTTTTCTTAAAGAGAAACACATGTGACTTTAGGGTGGTTTGCTTTTTGGCTTTTTTTTTTTTTCTTAACATATTGAAGAGGAAATAATTTAATGTGTCTGTGGAAGGCGCCATAGCAGAATTTCAGGAAAAAAGACAGCTGGGAGATGCATGGTTGTCTGACAACTAGAATATGATTAACTTTGAGGAGGTCTGAGAATAGACAACAGTACTGTTTGCTTTGTCTTGTGGTTTGAGATTGACTTCAGGTTTTTTTTTTGTTTGTTTTTGTTTTTGTTTTTTTTTTAATTTTATTTTAATAACTCTCTGACTATAATTCATTTCTAAGGTACTGACATGCTTGGGAGGGGTGGGAAACAAGCAACCTAATGCAATCTATGCAAATAATGTCTAAATCTTTTTTTAAACATTATCCTATATGAAACTTCATTCATCAAGACTACTCAGTTTTTCTGTGATAAAACCTGTTGAGCAACGTAGTACACAACATTTAGGAATTTAACTCTTATTACTGTCAAAGCCCAGATATCAAGCTATACCAGTCAGCTTGAAAAGTGTAGAAGGGATTGTCACAACCTACCTTCCTGCTTCTTCTCTTCTTCCTTTAGACACAGACACCCAAATTCTTGTTCAAACCAACAAGCTTATCCAGAATATATTTATAAGGGTGAACTCTGCCAGGCGATGGTTAATCACATACAGTGCTAGGGATTATCTTTTGAAGGTATCCTGAACACTGTGACAGAAGTATTTGTCACTCAAACTATTTATAATTCTAAGAGTCTGGAGGAAAGACAGATGTTTATTTTTTAAATATGAAATGGAAGCTCTTCCTTTGTACAAAAAAATGGGCTACGTCTGTATGGGCACATTGGGCAGATCTGGAGTGTGCCGGTTTTGGGAGATGCCATGTTTGCACCCTGGATGCACTGCTACTCACCCGCTTAGCCTTTCTGTCTCACAGATGACTTTGTAGCTCCATGGCAGTCATCCCGTTGTCTGCTGGACCTCTCATTTCTGTGGGCTGTTGAAAGAGGTCAGTGCAGGGTAACTCAAGAAATGTGAAGCTGTTGTCCATGTAGCACCTCTGGTAGAAAATTTTTAAGGGCTTCCAAATTGAATAAAACCATGAGCCTCAGCTCTAATGTTAATCATTTTTTTTTCTTTTTGTCTGGGGGGGGATGGCATGCAAAACTATACTCAGCCTAGTCAACCTTTGAGAAATAAGACTGATAACCATCAGAGTTTTTTCTTATTTTCCTAACCACCTCAAACAATTAGTTTTGAGGACTTTTTGTCAAAGTTTACATGCAGGTCATCCTTCCCTCCTATTCCTTGTTACGTATCTTGAATTATTCTTAACTCTGTTTCTGGGAATCGTAGGCAATGTATAGACTTAACGCCTTCAGCAGGCACGCAAGGAATGTTCTGAGGGTAGCAAGCTTCCCATTTCCCTGGTCACTCAGAAGATTTATGTGCCAGTATAATGAGAATGAAAGATGAGCTGTTGTTCATTGACAGAGACCTTATGGGTCTGTCTATGTACAAGAGGTTTTGGAAGTTGATAACCTTTGTGCTTCAGGTTTTGTTTTGAATAGATAGAAGAGGAGAAAATAGTTATTGGTAGATTTAAAACTGGATAGGCAAACTGAGGGGTATTAGCCAAGCTCTGGCAGTAAAGCTGAGAATCTGAGCTATTTATACAGTTGGAAACAGAGCTGGGGTATTTTCATTATTTTGGCACACGGTATTGTCTTTTAAAGAGTCAGGAGATGCTCCTGCCTAGAATTTCAGTCTCTTCTATTTTTTAAGTCTCTGAGACGATGTGATGTACCGCAGCTTTGGTCTGAGCACTGGCCAAGTAGAAATGGAGAGGCAGATTTTGAACTCTGAAACAGAGAAGACTCTAGGTCACTTTAAACTTGCCTGGAGACAAGGCATGTTGAAGTATTCTTTTGCTGTTCAAGAGCAAGATAAAATGTCCATAGACAGAACCACTATTACTACAATATAAGTTATTCACTTCAACACCTTTCTCATATCATATCAAGTTAATGACCATTTTGTGCGTCTGGTATACATCCAGAACCCCTGTTGTAAAGTCAAGGTTGCGTGAGATATCCCAGTTTGCATTGGTAAATGCTATAGCACACTGTAGGATTTTGACAAGTATCATAAAGCTACATAAACAGAAACCATACTTTTAAAATTATTTTTTTTTCTAAAGGATATGAAGTAAAGATTAAATACTGAGCTTGGATTTTAAGATATATTACCCCCCACCACCCACCCTCTATATCCTAAATAGTAAATTCTTGGGAACCTAAAAGATAAGAGCCTGAAATTTTTTGCTTTTGTACACCTAAAATGTAGCCATCTTTAACAGAAGCCTAAGTATTATGGCTACTGGAACCACATTAATTCCAGAAGAAACCTCTGCCTTCTCTGGTCTTTATCATTTCATAATATCCACTTTCTTAAACTTTGGTTGTCTCAAATGTTCCAGCAGATCCATGTTATAAGCTCTAGAGGCTGACTTAAAATGTCACCCTGCGTATTTTGCAGATAGAGATAGAGAACTCAAGCCAGGACTTAAGGGCTTAGGGTTCTGTTCAGAAGCTACCCATGTGCAAAACCATTTTTCTGAAACATATGGCAAAGAACTGGGTGCTTTTATGCATGCACCTGGAAGATAGTTGGAAATCCCTGTGGTCTGTTTTTCAAAAACAAGAGCTGTAAAAAGACCCTTCCTAGAATGACACAAAGCGTGCACATTTTCTCTTTGAAAGGCATTAACTCAGTGTTTTTATCCGTACCTATGATATGGTAGTTGGAATGGCATTTGGAAACACTCCTTAACAATAGTCTCATCACCGTCCTCATATCTGTGCTGGCTGTAGGGGAGACAGACTGTTATTTACCCCTGCGTTGTTGTATAGCAACCCGTGGAAGTTAGAGGAATAACTGCGTACGTTGCTTAGCATTGGGAGCCAGGCTGGATAGCAGCAGTGGTGGGGAGAGTCTTACGTACGCTGTGCAAAGCCACGGACAATGGTGCTGTTGAGCCAGGGGTCTGGTGGAGAGAGGAGGCAGAAGGACCAGCCAGAACAGCCCCGTTTTCCCACCTGGTGAAACCAGGGCAGAAGGCAGGGGAGAAAACTGCTCTCTTGGGAGCTCCATCTTTCCTAGGTGTGGGCCTGTGCTTAAATTATTTCATTCAGCCCTGAACACGTAATGGAAAATCTTGCATGATTACAGCTCAATATACCGTAGTCTGTATTTATGGCTGAGTTGGCTTGTGTTAACAGTACCTTTAGAGATACACTGCTTGCAAAACATGTACCACTAGCCAAAGCATGCCTTTTATCAAGATGGGTTAGGAATATCCAGTGCTTCCCTACAGGCGTGTTGCTACCTGTAGCTGAATTTAATAATACTAGATTATTGTAGTGTGGTTTATACTGGCTTTTTTCTTCATTCTTTTGAATCTATTTATTTACTTAATTTTCCTACCATCAAGAAAAAAAAAACCAACTATGAATACCTGCAAAAGCAGGGTCAGATGCTGAGACTGGATTGAAAGAAGGTATTTAGGTTCTTAGGGTGGTGCTCAAAAGAGCCTGTGGGCTCAGCTATGCTACACAGCCAAGTACACTGTAGAGATCCCTGAGCTAATGCCGTGATCGGAAGCTCTGTTAGTGCTGTTGTGTTCTCCCTGGGCTAATTAACAGGGGTGCCTCTCAGCATACCTAATTAGCTCCACTCCTGCAGCATCCTCAGGGGCAGGGCTAATTAGTGTGCATGCTTTGCTATACAGACACAGCTATATTGCCTCTGGGATCTAAGCTAGCCTCCGTGCATGGCATTGCTATGTACCATGTAGACAAGCCAGTTTCCTCAAAGCTACCTCAGGATCTCTAACAGCCTTTTGCTGTGTAGACTTGCCCGGTGCGTTAATGAGACCCCAAAAGCTCATGCAGGGAGAAGGATAGCAACTCGGGATGTGGGGCAGAGTGTAACATTTTGGGAGACAGATGTTTTAGGGTGAGTCCCAGATTAATTTGCATTTACTTTACCTCTGCATCTACTTGTTACCTTTGGATTAAAGACAGTATTAAAAAATAAGCACTAGCTACAGTGAGGCAAAAAAACAGGCCTATATTGAGGTGTACGAAGTCTGAAGCTGCTACCTTGCAGCTTGCTGGTTTTTGCTTTTAGGTTCTCAGCTAAACTTATAGCTACTAAAAGATAGTCATGAACTAATGAACTGAAGCATTTTTAAAGCATATTTCCCCATTGCTGTGATGAAATAATAATGGTAACGAAGTATTCTTTATGGTTTTACAGACCCTGCTCTCTCAGATCTTGGAAGTGCTTCGCAAGCATGAGTAAGCACAGCTTCACATGAGCCCCGTGATGAGGCAGTACAATTCCCATAGCACGAGTAGGAAATTTGAGGTGCAAAGACCAGCCAAAAGTAACTTGCGTTTATTAGAAAGAACATATTCTCTCTGGTTTAACTTATTCTTGCGCTGTGCTCCTCAGAATTTTCTTGTACTGACATTTTTCTTATCAGCACTATTTTAACTCAGTGATACCAGGTGATTGCAGATTCAGTTCAGCTGAGCTGACCTGAAAATGTTGCATTGCACTATACAAGAGCTGCAGAAAGGTGGCTTATTATTCACAAAGGGGCTGTACACTGCAGGGAGCTGATAAACAAAAGATCCACTGTTCCTGTCTTCTGCTTACAGTATCAGTAGCAACAGGCTGCACTGATACCTTCCCTGATAGTTCAGCCTTGCACAGAAAAACAGGGCAATTTGTGGCTGCAAATTCCATCCTCTGCACGGAGTCCTCACAAGGGCTCAGCACCTCCCATGAGCTCAATGGGAAACTCTTCCTGACAGGTGGAAAAATCTGTCAGAGACAGCCTAATACACCTCTTAATCTTGCTTCACTTTATTCTCATCGTTCTAACAACCTCAAAGATACATAACATACAGCTATTCAATTTTCTCTCCTTCCCACAAGGAAAGCCTGTGGCTACACCTGCATCATATCTGAACTGATCTTGAGAGTGGTCTGAAGCCTTCAGTGTTCTTTGTATCTTCGCTGTGCAGAGTTCAGATTGCCCAAGTTCTACCTCCTCCAGCAAATGATGGTGATACCCATTATGAAAGACCCTTTCTTTACTGGGAGGACAGACTGGATACAGGGGAGTGACCTAGTCAGGCAAGGGGAGGTGGCAGCTGGAGTCCTTCTGCAGCCATGTATGCCCTTCAGTGCCTTGACATGCATAGATCAGCCCAGAATGCATACCAGCAGGTATAAAATCTAGACAATCCCTAAGTATATCCTTAAGGTCAACCTCAAGGATGAGCATATGACCTAAAACAGAGAGCAGAGGTAACCTCTGCTTCTCTTGGTTCCAACAGTGAGAAGTACTGTGAGCGACGTTGGGTCTTTGCAGCATTTCTCTAGCGATGCGGGTGTGAGAGGGGTCTCTTGCAGCCACGTCACCCTGTGCCTGGTTCCACATCCACCTGCCAAAAGCAGCAACCTACCAAACCCTGCTGGAGTGTGAAAGGGGCTGTCTTCCCAACCTTACTGCTTTCATCTGTTGTAGTTAGGCACAGCAGGTGAGCAAGACCTGGCAGAGCTCTTTACAATACCCTCTTCATAGAAATGACTTCTGGTTTTAGCAGGTCATCGTGCATGTGGAGTTAGAAAACAGCATGGTCTACGTGTATGGATTCCGCTTTGTTGAAATCCCAGAAATATTCTTGCTTGAACTATACGCAGAAGAAATCTGGGATTAAAAAAAGAAGGCCTCATGAGCAAAGAGGAACGAGAGACAATGAGATGTGTGTCTCAGCAAGACTTCCACAGAGAAGCCTCAACATGTGTGCAAGGTGAAAAAGAATAACAGGATGACTTCAGCGTTGGCTTGTGATGGGCAAGGGAGGGCCCTTTTCATCACAGTCTGGCAGAGAAATGTATAGCTTCAGAAAAGGGAGGAAGTACAGATCCTTACTTCAGAAATATAAATCCTTTTTTAATAAGTGACTGAAACTGTAGGAGTTCCTAAATAAAGTCAGCTTCCCCGATCCTCATATCTTTAACTCTTTCCCACCTGATGGAACGCTGCTATTGCTTTCACTTTCCCGCTTTGCTCAATCTTCTGTGTGTTTTAGGGAGAGAGCGAGCGAGCAGTATTACCTTACACAAAGAGGTCTCCAAAAGGTCAAAAATCAACACCAAGACCTGCACCAAAAATAGCTGGAAGCCAGGGCAGTTCCAGAGTTCCCAGTGGCCGCATGATCCCGGTCTGAAACATCAGCAGGGTATGGCTACTGCTTTTAAAGCAAAAGGCATTGCATTCTTACTGAACGTGTTTTGTTTCATTTTGTTCTTTTACTTGAGGCTTAGGTTCCAGTAGCAGATTCATCTTGCCTATCTTGATCAACGCATCTAGTTGCTTAAGCCCTGTTTATTGTCAGTGAGGCTAAATAAGTATGTCCAGAGGGCAATTCATCCCACCTGTGTTAATCTGGGGAGGTGGGGGTGGTGATGGTGGAAATAAGTGCCCCTGGGAAGGGCCTGCCTACCTCCAGCTTGACCACACAGGGAGCCCAGGCAACTTTCTGGGGCTGTTGTTTGTCCGTGGCAAAAATCTGAGTAATGCAGTACTGCCTATGTTTTTAATTTGGCTGAAGCAAGGAAGTACTGGAAATTACATGAAAGAAACTGTTACCTTGCTGTTCTCAGGCTGAAGCCCTGAACCTTAACCAGGCATCACAAAAGTGTAAGTAAGGGTCCCCACCTTTGAACAGAGGATGCAAAGAGAAACACAAGTAATTTAAAATGCTTGTACTTGAACAATTGCTAGCAGGATCTGAACACAAGACATGAAGTCAGTATTTGCATGCTGGTTTTGTTCTGTTACTGTTGAAGTTGTGATCAGGTTTAGAAGCTATAATACTTTACAGAGAATATGATACCCTTGAAAATGATTTTGCAGCACAGATAAAACATAATAAATCGCCTAGTGGCATACTGCAAAATTTTCTACTCCTGTCCTTTTGTACTATTCTGATATCTGCAGTCCACCATCTTAAACAAAACAAATGGTTTTTGATTTACTTTGTGCAACAAAAGTCAAGGCTAATTTTCATAGAAATATTTAATTTTAGTATTGAGATAAAGGTGACCAACCCAGGTTCTGATAGACAATTTTATTGCTGCAGTCTAATGTATAACTCTTGTTGCAATGACACTTGTCCCGAATAAAGAGCAGGTATGCTAGCAGAGATGAGATATTTCCCAGCCTAATGCATCCCAGATGATTCCAGTCTGGGCATATTGCATATCTGTGCAATCTGAGTGAGGCTGGCAACTGCGTCTTGCTCTCTGTTGCTAGGTCTCTGCTGCTTTTGCTGGAGCCAGCGGCCAGCCGAGGTGCTCAGCACCCAGCAAGGCTGAGTCCGCTGGGCTCTGGGGACGGTGAATAATTCTGCTGAGAAGAAAAAGACTCATGAGAGCAACTTGATTCTGTGCTTCTCCATAAGCGGATTGCTCTGCTGATTTTAGCAAAACTGTCCTTAGCGCGTGTGTGTGGGAGGGCAGACAGTTCCTTTTTTCAATGACCTTACTTTGCATAAAGCCAAATCTAGAGCAGTGATTTCTCTCTCCCTTCCCTCTTTTTAAATTTCTGGAGCCTCACTGAGGCAAAAATAAATACTTAAAGAAATGTGACGTTTATTTGAATGAGCAAACTTAAATAGGAAGCAAGTTAGCAGAAAGTTTCTTGCTGAAACTTGAAGCTATACTGAAACATTAGGTCTAATGTCCCAGAGCTGTTTTCCTGCTGTTCTCTTCATGACCTGATTTATGAATTTACATGTGCTTAACAGGTATAACCCTGGCATGGGACATATATTTTGGTTCAGGCTGAAAATCCTTCCTGTGTTCTCTCCCTGCTTCTCCTGCTCCCCATGGCAGCAGAAAAATTAGGACTTGTTTGTAAAGGTGCTGTTTTCTACCTTGGCCCCTCATGCTGGCTGGCTGACTCATAAGCCAAACATCGATAATATCAGCTGGTGGTTATTTAAACCTGAGGTTTCAGGTTAAGGAGTAACAATGAATGCTAATCTAGCTGGTGAGAGACTGTAATGCACGCGCATGTGTTAAAGCTTGAAAATTTATAAGAATTGTTACCACAAAGCCCTATAACACAAAATTATAAGATGCTATATAGGGAGTCCATTCTAGGGTGTATGTCCATTTTGATGATGTGGAGGCGAACCTGCTTCTCAGGAACCCTCCAAAAAACTCCTACTTGTCCCTGAGCTCAACAGAGAGGACACCTATAGTTATCCTTGGAAACACTGCTTGTTAATAACAGAGAATTGCTGGTGAATTGTGACTGCCTCGTGAAAGAGGAAGGTATTATATGGTAGTTTAAAAAGATGTTAGTGCTGCATAAGTACCAGTAATTAGTTAAGTTGTGCCTGGGAATGTTCCCAATACCTGGGACATGGTCATCTCTGTCAGTGACCCATTAGAGCATTCCCTGGAGACAGGGCATCCCAGAGACCATCCCAATAGGCAGGTTGCACACAGTCACCTACTTCCACAGGCTAAGAGAGGTTGCTAATATAGACACGGACCATTTGCAGGACATTTGGACACGGTTCTCAGCAATATCCACGGACAGATTTCATGGTCTCATTCTTTCAACACAGTAACATCAACTATGACGCTGTCAGAAATGCTTCAATTTAGGAAACATCTTGCTTATTTTGTTAGAGGAAAACATGGCCACTTACTCCCCACGTAGATACTACTTTTTTTTTTTTTTTTTGGCTGTGGATGGACAGGTGGCTTGACATTTTCTGGGGCCTCATCCTTTTCCATAGTTTCTCTCCTGTACTGCTGAAAGAACTGCGTTGCTGCTGCTGATTTACCTCTTTGTGGTGTTGCTGGTAATAACTGATACAGACTCCTGGGTGAGAAAACTCTCACTGAGCCCTAGGCTGAAGCAGTGAAACACCAGTGAATATAAGCCAGCAGCAGACAGTAACAGTTTTAATTCTTGTCCTTTCCTACAGTGGCGACCGGAAATAGAAGGAGCCTCTGGGGTATACCCTCACTTTTCCTCTTCTTACCTTTAGGGCAAAGTCTGTTTCTGTTTCCAACAGTTGTCCAACCTCCACCTCTTCCTCACCCCTAGGAGTTTTTTAGATATGCATATTTTTTCCAGGGAAACCTGGGAGAATATAGCCTAGGTTATATTAATATAGGTACCAAGACCGCTTACTTTAAATATTGAAATACTTTTGACGTTTACTTTCTGGTAATATTTATGTTAATAATGCTAATGAGGACAAGAAAAAAGCAGAGACTTCATATGAAGCGAGATTCTGCTTAGACAGTTTGGTAGGTGTGTTTATGATGGATGACTGCATTCATGTCATCCTCTCATTTTTGTTTGGGCTTAGGCAAAAGGAGGGTCAGGATTTTTTTTTTTTAGTTTTGGAAATTCTAGTCAGAAATGTGGGATGATATTGAGAAGAATAGCTGGGTCTTCTACCTGTAGACCTCCTGGGTTTGTGATTTGTTGGCCTATATCACTTGACAGAACTTACTTCATTGTGTTAGTTATATTGCACTGAGTTGTATATTCATTCAGGAAGAGGGAGGCTTTGATCACATCAACATGTATTACCTTTAGGCTTAGTCTTTACTGGGGATATTAAATTAAACTACTTAAAATCCTGGAAACGTTTGTGAACAAGGCATATAAACATGTTAAAACATCCTAGAAAAATTTACAAATAGTTTAATTAGTGTTTAGAGTAGCTTACCTTTAGCACATTTAATAGCCAATTCGACATTTGAAACCAAGCTAGTTAAGTGCCAGACTGGACACAGAAATTAATTTCAATCACCTAATTTCCCATTATGTGTTCACGGTTCATCAGAGGCCTCATGAAAGATTCAATATTCCCAGGAACAGGAAATTCTTAGAAAAAGCTGCAGACGAATATTGGAAACTGCAGGACAAAATTTAAACTTCAGCAGGTCTTGTTTATACAAATGTAGTTCAGCTGATTCAATTACAAACCGTTTGTTTCTGTTGTGTAAGCATGACCCAAATGAGATACGAAAGTGGAGTTATTTTTCTGAAACTCCATCCCACTGTACCTCACAGCTGTGTCTTTTTGTCTTCCAGTGTAGTTTTGGACAACCATAAATAGAAACAATGCAGACCTCCATCTCTAGTTGCTAGTTGTAACCTCGCAAAGGCTGGAAAGTGGTGCAGTATCCTGTGTGCAGCTCAGTCTCCTGAGTTCCTCCATGTTACCTACTTTGTATTATGTATTCCCAGCATTTTCAGCTGTTTTTCCAGAAACTACTAGTGTCACCTTGCAGAAAAAAAAGCCACAACACTTGAAAGCAGACAAAGTCTCTCATGGAAGTTCACTGCACCTTCTTTGAAAACAAAATACTTTGGCTGTTTTTAAAATGTGTGAGGAAACCCCCTTTCCAAGAACTTCATAACACTTTGCAGTCCTCAGTCTGCGTAATGGTAGACAGAAGGGGGAAACGCTTTAATGACCTGGAGGTCATCAAAGTTACTTATCCAAGTAAAGATCAGTTGGCTGAATTCTGTTACATGGAATAAGTGATAAGAATAAGGTGTTCCACCCAGGTGCTGTGAACAAGTTAAATTATGCCTTCTTCCCCCTGCAGCATCAGATAGTTACGCTGTAACCGCCTCTTCCTCTTCTGAAGGGTTTTGTTCTGGTTTCATGCACTGCGCAATTGATACGGCATTCTCTCTCAGTGGTGGGAAGGGAATTTTTTGTGTAACCCATGTTTACTACATAGGAGTTCAGGTTGTCTACAAGGTTGATTTCAGCCTGTTCTGTGAGACAGTGGCAGCAGCATCAAGTACCCATAGTGTATTCATACTGGGTTGTCGTGATACTGTGCAAAGATGTAAGAAAGGATGAGATGAGAAAAGAATTTCCCCAATCTGGGAGACAGTTTTTCCCAAGATTTGTAAAAACATAGTAATAGTTTTCCACTCATGTACAGCCTAGCATTCAAATATAGGAAAAGAGGAGAAGTCAAGATACAGTGAGAGAGTTTGGTGGTTATGTCTGGCTTGACGGATAGTACGTTTTCTTGTAAGCCTAATCTCTAAACCAAAGTAAACTGCAGACATTCAGATAAACAACTGATGATATCTAAAGTTTCATTAATCTTGTTCATTGATCTCTGTTTCTGTGCCTCTATTGCAACTACCTTTGCATGCTCTTCTAAAACACGCCTACTGTCTCCTTTTCAAGAGCTCCATCTAACAGAAATGCACTTAAGAAATGAGTCAGTAAAATATTTACCAAAACACCCCTAAATACTCACTATTTTGTGGTCTGTAAATGCTATTGCTCATTGTCCATGCAATGTTACAGATGATAACTTGCTTTATTTCATTATTTCAACCCTTTTTCTTGGCCTTTTATTGCAATTCCTTTCTGGTGAGCTCCTCATGTGAGTTCCCTGTGTAATCAGTAATGAATAGTGATGATATCTGAAGCAAAGCTTTCAAATTCTTTAATGTTTTCTAATCATATTTAATACTAAATTTTTCAGTTTTTTTTCCTGCAAGTAAGACACAATCACTTCTTGCATTTACTACTACATGTCAGGAGTCACACAAAGCTTGGATCTGTTCACTAGCAAATAATATTGCCACGTGGACTGTTCTTTTTCATTATTCCAGTTCTTAGACAGGAAGAGTCTTTCTGTGTGGCTTTGAGCCTCTTAAGTCCTTTTTGTTTTATTCCTTGAAGGCCACTCCTGGAAAGCTTTCTATTTGTTCTCCTCCCCTGGCTAGGGGGGATGCTAAAAAAGGGGTGCAGCTGTTTGTATGATTAAATGGGCAAAAGAAGTTTCATTCTGAAAAAAGCTAAATACCCTCAAAGACCGCTACTTCTCTGCTGAACTGATGTGTTACATAAGCAGTAGACTTTCCCCAGAAATGGTTAGGACTTCCAAGTTAATGCTAGGGCTGTCTTGATGATGTGGGACCAGATTCCTAGCTGCCTCTGGACAGGCTCTCCCTGGCCCCAGTGGGACCAGCTCCTTTTTTTGCTCAGGGCAGGGGTGGTGGTGGTGGTGAGGAGGAGAAGGAAAGGGCTTGGGATCGAGGAGAAAGCAGGAGGAGTTGAGTAGCACATGACAGAACTGAACTTGGCCCAGTAACAGAAACGTTAACCAGAAGACTCTCCTAAACGCTCTGCCAATGTTGTTTACGTGGGTGGGAGCTCAGGTGCAGGCGCAGTGTCCATTCTCTACAAGGGGCTAGCAGACACTTGCCCGTAATAGCTAAAATAGAAAAGAAAAGGAAGTGTAGCTTGCACAAATAAGTGCTGAAAGAACTCTGCAAGTGAGGTGAGTAAGGATGACCTGAATGAAAACCAGACCAGTTATTGGTTGGCACACCAGTAAAGCAGAATATTACATAGAACAGTGAATGCCACCAAAAACACAAGAAGGTTTTAATAATAGAATACAACTGTGTTGTGTTTAGCAGATGTCTGCGACAGTGTTTATCCTACCACCTGCAAGATTTGCCACCAACGTAAAATCTGAGAAGAGATGAAAGTATGGTGCCAGTAAGTGCTCCTCTTTTTAGGAAAATAAGACTAATATTGATTTATTTACCTCTAAGGTAGTGCCTAAAATGTATTGGGTGTCTTGCAAGGAGGTCTGAGACAAAATAATAAATCCAGCCTTTGAGCCCAAAAGATTAAAATCCTGTTGCTTCTGACCTTTTCTCACGCCTCCATGTGCATTTTACACCACTGAATATTTGGTTTTGACAAATTCTAGTTATGTCAGTGGAATGACTTCTGTTGACTTGAGTAAGGTTTCTATAGGAATGCACCTTGTCATATTCTCTCACAACATTTAATGTTAGCTTTTAAGGTCAGCTTCAGTAGCATTGCTTGGCAAATGACAGGAATCAAGGCCTTATCCACCATTTTTAAAATATTTGGGTATCAACAATGAATTTTGACCATTGTTTCTATCCTCTCATATCACTTACAGTAACACTGAGTGACTACTGTATAATCCATCTGCAAGTGTGCTGTAGTTTGCTCCTAAAGGCTCTTCTAGACTGTGAAATGATTTATTAAGATATGATCCATATCAGAGAGATTACAGATCAAAAGTAGTCTGATTAAAATATTTGGCAGGACATGTTTGCTTGAAGATATGTTAAGAGACTGAAAGAATGATCTACAAAAACAGAAGTTCACTAACGAGTAAAACACCTTTCTTCTTAAGTGTTTCTAAGAACTTCTAAATTATCCATTTCATCTCTTCAAAGACTTAAGGAATTACATAAACTCATAGATATTTTCCCTTACAGCAAATCCTACAGTACTGCCAAACGAATTGCAAATAAATCCTTCCTGGTGTTCTACAGTTCATTGTGTATCAAGGTGATAGGTAGCATGCAATGATCCAGATCATTGCTTCAACCAGATAGTCTGCTGTCTGGCTAGCTTACTTCCAGGAGATGTGCTGGCACGAAATGAAAACTGTATCATAGATGCTAAATATTGGTCTTTGAAAAATTATGATAGTTGCTAATAAATCACTCTGTGTCATTTTTCGGGTCTCACAAACCTACCTAAATTTAGGTGGCATGAAGGACACCTAAATTTATAAGGCGCTCTGAGTTATCTCAAGGTATTTACACAAGTGCAGCTAAACTTGCGTTGCCTAGATGCAATGCAACAAACCTTGGAGTGCGTGGTCACAATTTAAGACTTCTGCAGTTCATCAAGAAGCCAAGGCTTCGGCCATGTGTCCTCAGGTGACTGATTAGGTAATATTTGTACACCTCTACAGAAAAATAACAGTTTTTTATAGAGAACTATGTAAATATTAGGTATTATAGTTATTAATTATGTTTTCCTGACTGAGGTAATCTGTTAAATTCACTGTTGAATGTATTTAGCAGGTATTCTCGACTTGTGGGGTCCCCTCTTCCACAGTGTCTGAGGACATTTCTTTCTTTCTCACATTTCTTTAAAAGATCCTATGAAGCAGGAACATGGTACTGTCCTCATTTAATGGGAAGAATTGAGACTTGATGCTGTGCTGAGGCTTAACTTTTCACCCCACGCGAGCGAGTGAGCATGCTGGCCCTGGTGTGGCAGTATGCCGTGCATGCTGTACGGTGCCAGGCTGTGCTATGGGCTGCAGGACGCGTGCCTGGAGCTGTCCTGGGGGCCCTGCGCTGTGGCCCACCATGCAGCACGGCTGGGTGGTAGACAAACTGCTCACACTCGCATGGGGAGCAATGGGTTTTCTAATACTTGTGGGGAAGCTTTGGCCCATACCTCTTCTATTCTAAGGTGCTGCACAGAGTGAACCCAGAATTAATCTGGGCATCCACCATGCCTAGGGGAGAGTCTGCCACGTCATGCAATACTTACAAAATTGGTTTTTGTTCAGGCTTGTAGCAAGGTTGGGACAGTGCAGGGCTTTGTGGGCTGCCTACCCCCATGGGCTGAGCGGGGCAGAGGTGTCTGCTGGCCGGCGTGCCGCCTCCCCCAGCTGAGTGACACTTCTGCCCGTGACACTTTCCTGCCCTCACCTTGCCCTGGGCTGGCTTCCTCTGGAAGGAAGCACTGGGCCATCCGCAGCCATTGTGCCTGCCTCCCCGAACGAGGCCTTTCTCCTACATCTCAACAGGCCTTGGTTTAATTTGGCAGGTCTTTACAGATTATACCTTCTACTTAATAATGTTTCTGTGGCAGCTGTTTTGTCCAGCTATCATCATGATGTAAATGTTTTCACTCAAAGATCCTTGGATACCTACTAATATGGTACACTTTCTCATGTGTTTGCTAACTGCTATTTATTTACCCGAGAAACTTGCTGAATTCATAATGTATATTTTTTTCCACTCTACTTCTGTTTCATGGCAATGTTTAATCCACTACTTGAAACAGCTTTTTCATTCTCTTCACTATAATAAATTGCCAAACTGAAAGAAATGGAACTAAGCTCCTCTAGCTTAAATTCACTGAGCTTTTGTTTTGAGGTTGAACAGTGAATCTTAGAAAGCTTGTTTTTCATTTGTCCTGAAACCTTGCTCCTCCTGCCTCCCCCTTTTCATGCCAATAAAAGGTAACCAGAGACAGCTGGGGGCTCTCTTTCTACTTCCCTTGAATGGGAGCGTCTTCTGAAAGCCTCTTTCATGTACCTGCAAAGACCCCGCTCTGCTAGCCGCCGAGGTTCTCAAAGGTTGAATAGGTTTTCATTGCCTGCATTTCTGGTCTGAAGCAGACTGAGAGAAATGAGTGTTAAGTAAACGCGGTGGCAGCCCTGCCAGCGTCAGCATTCCAGCCCGCAGCGTCGGTCCGGACTGGGACACCGCTGGCACAGGCTTCTGCACATCCAGCTGTCGGGGGGTTGTTTTACTTGTTAGCAGTTGAAGAGAAGAGGGATGCGAGGCAAAGCAAAGAGCGGCGAGTCTGGTTTTTATGAGACTGTTTATTCTTTCTATAACAAGTGTGTGGTGCCTTATTGATGTTGAATGGGAATTTAATACAGTGATAAAGTAAAACTGTAAACTTACCAAGTCTGTGTTCAGCTGCCTTTGTTCTGTACCTCTAAGCATCTGCAGAAAACATGTTCAACAGCACTCAAACACTTCTGTGAAATAATATATGATCTTATTCAGCACCTTCTGCAGAGAACTGATCATCCTGCTGCAGCTGATTGAAGTCAATAGAAAATGAAGGTGTCTGTCTGTCTTTCCATACCAGGCCTTTCACATGTGAAGTCAGTGTTTGCAGGCTTTTAAGTGAAAAAGGTTTTATTTTCAGTTTTCTATCATGAGCACTTTACAAATATTCTGTTGTGGTTTAAAGATCAAGATTTAGGAAACACAGGTGCTTGATAATAGAGGGGTTTAGATTTGGTGGTTTTTTTTAGGGCAAACTCCAAACACCCTAATGCCCAGCTTACAGTGGAAGTTTACACACGGAAGGATTGTGCATTCATAACGTGCTAATAACAATGTCAGGGTATTGTCTGTTGCAGCAGGCGAAGGAACCTGAGCTGTCTGAATTAGGGCTTTGTTTCCACAAACACCTAGGCATTGTGTAGACAGGAAAGTTTGCGCCCCTCTACCAAAATAACCCTATGCCTTACCACATGTAGGCACTCTTATACCCGTTCAAGACCTTCCCAAATGAAGACAGTTTTATTCAGGGATGAGCTCTCAAGAAGTTATCTTGCTGCAAATGTAGCGTGGGTTATGCAGATCCTTCCAGCTTGCTTTCTTCCAGTTGCTGAAGAGAGCTAGAGAGGTTACTCCTGTCCCAGCTCTTGTTCAATATCTTTTGCTGGGTGATACCATTCTCTTAGCTCTGCCATGTAGCTGACTTGGATGATACTCCCCATCCTGTTTCACTCCCACTAAGCTGGTGGCCGTAGCTGCATTGAGGGCATCTTGAGACATGTCAGCATTATCTCGTTAAGGTACCAAACGTGGATGTACTAATGATGGCCAGAATAGTGCTGTGGGGTTGTTAGTATTGATTTCTCAGCCTAATATGTGTGCTGTTAGGAAGAAGACGATAAGTAAAAAGGCTTGTGGCTGGATCACCACTGCAGATGTAACAATAGAAATGGGAGCTGGGAAGAGTTACTAACATAGCGCATACATTGTTCTGCAGCAGTGCTGTGCCATCACGACCTGCAGAAATGTCCTGCAGTGGAGATGGGCAGGAGGGCTGGCTGAGCCCAGAGCCGTCAGGCGAGCTGTAAACAGCCTCATCAAACCTAACCAGTGCACCTCCATCATGCTCTGCAGCACCACTGCTTCTGGGACCCAGCGTGCAGCTGCATGCCAGTGGACTTCTGGATGCTCGGAAACGTGAACTAGAGTAACTCGCCCTAACGATTTTCAACTGTGAGTTTCCACAGCATCTGAAGTCATGTTTACAAAAATGTGTGCGTAGAGCTGCTAGTCTTCAACTGTTGGTCCCAGAGGAAAATCCACATGTTGACTTAGGAGTAACTACAGGTAAAGAATGCTTCAGCTTCTTGGAAACTGGATGCAAAACATCTTCAGAAAGGCGTTTTTTCTGTACGCTCAGAACCAGGCCCCTTACACCTAAGATTTAAGGTAAGGAGAGTCACAAGTTTTCGAAAATGAAGACCCTTTTCCCCTCTTTCCCCTACTTTATTGTTGCAAGTACTTGTTACCATGTCATTAGGATTTTTTCTTTACTCCTAATTGATGGTGCTCTGTTATTTGAATAGTAATTATTTTCAGTTTTGTAGGTAGATGTTTGTCAGTTTATTGAAATGAACTGCCATCCGCGGGCCCTGATCAAAGCAAAAAGCATGAAATCCCACGTGTTGCACTTTTCAGAGCATCAACAATGAAGCTAACCTTTCACCCTTGACTTTCTTTTAACCCTAGTTTTGAAAGACAGTAGCAAACAATTTAGCTAACTTCTTAAGTGAAAGAATATTCAAAGTAGGTCGATTGTAATGCAGTGTCGTTTTCAAGTGAATGGGAGATCTCAGAGTAATGCATACAAATACAGAGGCCGCGTAAGTTCATTACTTTGGAGTTTCTGGTGTGGCAATAGCAGTTAAATGGTTAAAAGGTTGGCTTTAAAGTGGTCACAATTAGGCTTCAAAGTTAACACCCCACCCCACTGAGATGAATGGGAGCAGTTGACATTTCTTAGTGCTATTGTTTCAGTCTGGCTTGCTATAGCTTCTAAAATAAGACAACAGTACATCTGTTTACATTCTGCTTCCGCAAACCCAGATGGGCTAGAAACTTCATTGTTTTTTAAGTGGAAGCTTAGATTCTGGAGAATACAGCAATATCCACGGGGTATCTGTAGGAAGAAGAGCTGAAAGCCGCGTTAATCACAGACATCTCCCCCTTCCCTGTAAACTTCTATTGTCCCAGGACAAATCTGTAAACCACTGGGGTGAAAAATAAAGTCATGTGTATTTGAAGTACTTTTTACTTACTACATGACATGCACACAATAACTTCTCAACAAGTCCCTAGCGTGCAAATTTTCATAAACGGATATGGGGTTTTGAACTTTTTCTCTTTTAGTATGTAGTGTGTGCTGTAAAAGAAGGTAAATGTCTTGCTTTTACTGAACGTGGTAGCTTCTTTTAGCCTCTCCTAACAGAAAAACTTGTCCTGTCTCTAGAGAAGACGGAGTTTCACGCGGGAGTGTTTGAGTAACCCGTTGGTGTTACTTTCTGCATTCACATGAGTAGAAACCTGTAATTTACCGCTGAGAGCGACATAAGAAGAAATAAGATTCTTGAGAGGTATGTCTTGCATTTTTTGGATACTTTAATAGGGCAGCTACATTAACTGCAGTAAGTTCTTAGGAGCTGGAATGGATTAATAAAGGTGTAAGTAAGGCCAGAATTTGTAGCAGATGGTCTCTATTACCCCATGCCTCAGTTCGTGTGGGGAGTACACAGTGTCCTCTCTGACTTTTGTTGAGGGGTCTGCACAGTGGCAAACTGCCCTCAGTAGCAGCCAGAACCCTATGAGAGCTTCTCTGATAAAGGCGGCCCATTAGATATGCTTAGGCTGTAGATTGAAACCAGCTGTGAATCTGTCGGAAAGATTTTCCTCATTGTGCTTTCATCAGGGTGGAAAGTTCGTTGCTCGTTCTGCCTATGTATATGTATTTTGGGCTTTCTCGCTCTGACTTTGCAAGTCCTAGAGCCTGCCAGTGATAAGGGCTCTCATGCATACCGGTTGCTTTTGGATGCTGGCACCCAGAGACCCTGTGCCTGCCTTTTGCCCGTGGACAGCACAGCTTGCGCTTCGGAAGTGACATCGTGGGCTCTTCCAAATGGCATCTCCCAGATTTCAACCCCTGGTGAATCGTATGATGAAGGCAAGCGTGCCATCTGTGGTTTGGGCTTGTGAAGGCTTGTTTCCTGCCCAGCTTCAAGAAGCATTTTCACCCAAGTATAAAATAAAGTGGCCCTGAGCCTAGACAGGTCTCCAGGTTGTCTGAGACAACTGTGGCCATTTCAAGAGTGTAAGCTGTCTCCTCTCTTGTCCTTCTCCTTGTTCCTGCGTTAAGTGGGGGAGTGCAGCAATCTGGTCTGTATGAAGAAAATACCTGGGAAAACCCAAGAGGAATATTTATTTTGAAAACTTTTCTGATGAGTTTGTTTTATCTATTTAAAAGAAATGCTTTAAAAATAAAATAATGTTAAGTCATGCTGGAGGTAAGCAATTCCAATGTGACAGAACTACAGTGTGCAGAAAGAACCACTCACTACAGCTACAGGAGGAAGGCATGTTATTTAATCAAACAGAGGCTTAGAGAACAGCATCAAATATGCATTTGTTACATTTGTTTCCACTTTTTGTTTCCCTAGTCTATTTCTGACTCTGGATCTCTATGGTATTGCAAAGATATGAGTTATGTCTCACACATCTTGTTGAAGAAAATAGATATCTATTAGATCTTTCAAATATAGTCAAAATGACTTCTGCAAGGCTACAGTAGGTCAGCGGCAGAGCTGGGAAAAGAAGTTAGGAGGCGTGTTGGCCAGTTCTGTATATTTTAACTAGAAAACGGACCTGCTTCCTTGTATTACAATAGCATTGTGATACCTACATGTTCAGAAACTTAAGCTTTGCATTCTTCCCTAACATGGAGACTTTCCTGAATAGACTTGAAGAAAATATTACTATAGCTTCTCTGCCACTTGTGCCTTAACCTGCTTTTTGCCTCATATTCAAAGGTGATTTTGAAAACAGAATTATCTTTTAGGGAATATGAAATACCGGGGATTCAAAGGGACAAATCCAGTCAGGGCAGGAATCTGCCGTCATGATATTATAATGCAACTTTTGCAAAATTAATGTGTTATGAGGAAAAAAAAACTTTTATTTTTTAAACTTTGTGCTGTTTTATTTTTCTTTCAGAAAAGAAAATGGAACCTTCCATTTTGAGGCTATTCAGTTTTGAGTAAATTCTGCATTTCCTTTTTGTGGTGTATTTCTTCAGTCAATTTATAGTTTGCATGCTTACTGCTCCCAGTCTCCTTGCTGGTCTGAGCTTGCTTGCCAACTGGTATTTGCCACTAAGCACCAGAATACCAGTCTTCTTTGAGCAGCTTAGTACATTATGGCAGTTGTTATCCCATAGAAGAGGATGAGGGATGCAGAGGCTCACTCCTGTAGCTCTCATAAGAAATGTGGTAGGGAAAGAGTCCAGCAAATTGAAACAAAATTTTTCAATTCATGAATACTAAAAATTTGAGTTTCTTCCCAAAATAACCCCAAAGTTTTATTTCTCATTGGGAATTCCTTAAAAAACAGACAAACATTTTATGTTTACTTATTCATCCCACTTTAGGAAAAAAATGTTAAATACTGAAGTATTTTATAGGTTTAAATTCTCATTTTTTTCAATTCTAATTGTGATAAAGCTGTACAAGGATTTTTTTCTCTCTCTCTTTCTTCCTCTCCTTCCTTTTTCAACCCTAGACAATGAAAATAAATTAATCTAACAGCTTTTACATTGTGGTCTGTGGACCAGAGCTGCCTTGTAAAACTTTTTCTTTCAGTGGTTTTATTGTTCAAGAACTGATGCTTCCTGTTACTTCTGGCCATGCGTTTTGATTTTGTGAACAAGTACGCTTAGACAAAAGAAAAACACTAATCAAGTATGTACCTTTTGTACAGCTTTACATTCTCATTAAATTAAAAATTACATCAGGACTGCAGAGGTAATAACTCCTCTGAAAGATGGAGTCAGCTGAAAAGAAGGCAGAAATGGCAGCAGTCAATTAGAGAAATCTGGGACCTCTTCATATCAGGCATTCAGTAAGAAAGAGGAAACAGTACAGGTAAACCATAACATAGAGTATTGGCTCTGACTGTGTTTATTTTAAACTTGATGACATAGGAACTGTGTTTTGCGTTGCTTTTCAAGGACCAGAAAGCCAATGGGGTTCTTGTTCATGGCGGGGACTAACAAATCAAGTAGTGAGCAGTTATGATTTAAATAGATAAGTGAGAGCTACGTGATCTTACCTGCTGCATCATACTGAGTTTTTTGTTTCCATATTGCTAGTCGTGGTTTTACTGTTCTAATGCTTAATTTTTGTGTAGTTTGAAGGTTGTTGTGTACGTGACTAGATTCACTCTCTACTGGGATATAGGCCAAGATTTTCAAAGTGATTGTTTATTTTGAGTGCCTCTATTTTTTGCGGGTCCAAAAGTGAGAAATTTTAGAGAAGGGTGGCTTTAAAGAAGTGCAGAGCATGCACCTTCTAAACTTTAGGTGTGTTTGTGGTGTGTCAATATGGCACAGAAAAATGAAAGAAGGAAAACCAGGATGTAATCAAAATACGTATGCGCTCTTCGTCATTTCAGTGTCTGATCTTTGGTTTGCTGAATTTAGGCAAGCAGATTTGGGTACTGCTATGCTGGAACCCTGAAGGTGTACCCTGCTGTGGTCCAGGCTAAAGGAAGCAAAGCTGAGCAGTGTGACAGCACCCTGACTCTGCATTTCTCTTCTGTAACCTCCTAATTGCTCTAGGGCTTTATCTACAATTTAGATGTGGTCTTCTGCTAAGATGGTGGTGAGATCAGTGCTGACTGTACTGTATGGGGAATAGAAGTAATAGCTACAGAATATATATGATAATACATATATAACCTATGTATTCCATCTTTCTGCCCATTATGTAGGTGAATCTAGATGGCAGAATCTTGCAGGGGTAGCAAGAGGAAAGACTTTTTAAAAGGACAGCATGAGCATGGGTGCTGTCAGGATAGTTGGCTTAGAGTTAACTTTTCCCTCAAATTCTTTCTTGCTAATACAGAGCATTACTGTTCGGGTTGCAGAAGAAAGTTAATTTAAGAGAAATACTGGTATTTGGTTTAAAAAAAAAAGTCCTGGAGGCATTTCTATAGGCATTAGCTTTTTGAATGCCTATTTTTAGGACTAGATGTCAGCTGACATAGTTCCTTTAAATATGTGCTTTGGATTCAAGGAAAGAAAATAATGAAGTCTAAGCTGTGAAGTCTTAATTGTTAAAAGTGCAACAATAGCTTAAAAACAGGCAGCAAAGCCTGCTCTCACAGCTGGAGGAAGGCATACTTTATTAATAGTTGCAAGGAATGGGTGGATAGAGCCTGAAAGAGGCAGCAGGACATATAAAACATGAAACCCTTGCCAAACCCCCTTACTGAATGGTTTATGAAAGAGCCTGCATTGCATAAGTATCAAGATAATACATGATGAAGGTAATATAGCAGCATCTGACTGGTATGCCTCACTGAAAGTTAAGGTGCTGCACTCCAGCTCTGCTGTGGTAGATCATCTGGTGGGCTGGAGATGAGCACACGTGGCTCCTTGTCAACAGCCTCTGTTTTCATGACTCAAAGTTAATGGCTGGTAAACCACAGATGATGGTTGTGGTGACTGGAGAGGGCACTTGCTGAATAATCATCACACTTCAGTGTTTTATAATCTGATAAGTCCCCCCAAATGTCCTCGCAACTAATAGCCAAGCTGGTCTTCTAGTATGATCTGGGACAAATAACTCTGGAAACACCCATTTCCTGGTGGAAGTGGCAGGGAAGATGCCTCTCTACAGAGATTTCATGTAACTGCAGTCCCCCCAGATTAAGTCCTCAGTTTAAGCACAACTGCCTGTTTTCTGTGGCCAGGAGCTTGACTGCACAGGAGATAATAGGGAGAGCAAACCCCCCCTCATCTCTCCAGCCCCAGCTGCAGGGTGTCTGTGCTCCTGGACCGCCTTAGTGCCCAGCAGTGCAGTGTCCCACATTAGGCTGTGACTGGTTGTTTATGACAGATCCAGACTACTGCAATTTCCCGGTTATTCCTTACAATAAGCCCTTAGGTAACTGCCAATAACCCCCAGAAGTTGGGAAAGCCTTGGAGCAGAAGGGTTGCAGTGCTGGGGAAGTTTTGATTTCATTTGAAAGCATATATCCATAAAATAGCTTTAGCGCAGACTCCCCGTCTCATGCCATGCTGACTCTGTGTGAGATCTGACACTGTTGTCCACTCTTTAATCATGAGAGCTCTGGGGAGGGAAGGGAGAGGAAATATAAGCAAAAATCTGAGCCTGATTTTTACCATTTACAGATTTAATCCATGTTGCCTGAGCCAATCGTAATCCCTCCTTTCGTGTTTGTCCTTTTCGTGTGGGTCAACGGCAACTCAGTGCTTGATGCATCAAATCCAGAAACTTGCTGAGACTGTCAGTATCCCTGGCAGCATCACATGGTGCAGATGACCCTTATTTTGACTGTGGTACATGGCAAACGTATTCTCAGGGCCAGTCTTTGCTGTGGGCGTGGTGTCAGTGTGGCTTCCCTGCTTTCCTACTGCTTCTCTCTGTTGTAGTTGTGCTGCACTGATGATAGGAAGTGTTGTTTGTCTTCACCTTAGTTTTAACTATCTTATTAGTTTTTTTTTTGTTTGTTGTTTTGTTTTTCCTAAGAATGATGTTTTTCTTTTTCACCAGTCATCTTAGCCAGCTTCATTGGAGTTGATGAGAATCTCTGCTCCTGCTACTCTGCGGCAGGTGTCCTTTCTAAAATATTTTTGTTTCTTTCTGTATGTGGTACAATGCAGGTGTACCCTGTAATAGCTACTGTTTGTTTGCAAGGGGAATTGGCAGGTATTTCCTTGCAGCTTTTCCTACACAACATTTTTTTCTCCATCCTTATTGATCTCTCTGTGTAGCACTGGTAATGGGACCAGCAAAGGAAGTGTGGGGACAGATGAGCTGCCGTGTTGCTCAGATTTGCTTTGGGTGGCATAAGCAGTTAGCTAGCTAGAAGACCAGCCCTGCATTCAAGCTGGTGTTTCTGTGGTTATAAGTAAAGTAAAAGTGTGAACGTAGATATTGCTTGTGGCAATGCTGAGGAGAATTGGTGTTGCTAAGATGGGAGAGGAGTTGCATTCCCACGAGATGTTTGGGATTTTGTCTGCCAGATTCTTACCTTTTCTTGCATCGTGCAAGAGAAGCGTTTAAGGGGCTACCCTTTTACATACTGTGTAGGAGCTTGTCCAGCCTACTCATACAAAGGGGGTAATCACAGCTGCATTCATTAATAACTTCGAAGTTGAGAATCCATTATGGTAGACTTTGTAGAACATGATTAGAAGGAAAGGCAAAGACAAATGCTCTTTTTTGCATCCACTGATAAGATGTACAGCCATGGTTTTCTTATCAAAGCCATGCCGACATGTGACAGAAGGAGGGAGAACCCTATCCTAACCTTCATCCTATCCAAATATTTGTTATTTCTATTGACACAGCCTGAAGTCTGGTTGGATTGGTTCCCTTTGCTCAGGTATGCTTTTGGTGAGAAAGGGCTCCCTTTCTTTCATACATCCTACCCATGAATGCTAAATCATGGTTTGAATCCATGTTTCAGCAGCTCCATACAGAAATATGTCCATCAGATTTTCCAGTTTGGTCCCAGGGAGGCCTTCCTTACAGTTTTTTAAATGATGGAAAGTTGATGTTACAAATGCTGCTAGCCACGCATCTGATCCACAGAAAATATCACTTACGTTAAAGGAAATATTTCAACCTCCTTTGTACTTTTTAGTCAGTTTGGGTTTAAAATATGTTGAGCATCCTAGCTATACCAGAACATGTTAATTGCTGTTGTACATTATTACTGTTATATTCCAGGTGAAACACATCCTTTCAGGACCTACTCTTATGTATTAGATTAGACAAAAAATAATATAAAAGGTGTCACATGAGGCTGAAACTGTAGCCCATCTGTTGAATGACTTCTTGCTGATATAGGAGAGGCACAGTGATGCCGTGCTTCTTGAAACAGCAGGACTATTACTTCCAGTGGCTGAGGTACATTCCCACTGTGTGGGAGCCCACACCCTAATTTTTTTGAGGTAGGTAGCTCTGAAAGTAAGGTTACCTCCCTGCCTTTACTTTATTGGAGTTTTTACTACTTTTAGGTATCAGTTGCCTTCATGGGTCCTTTTTATGATTATAGTTAGTAAAAAATCAACTGGTCTGGGTTCCTGACCTAAATAGCTTGACCTATGATACTCACTGTTCTCCCTCTTCTTCGCAGCTGGACTATGATTAATTAAAATTTGCAAGTGGTTTGTTTAATATATTATTTTTTTGAGATTTTGTTTCTCTTCTCCCTCTCAATATTGCAACCCATGCAGCTTCCTTGTACTTTGTTTCTTTAAACATTATTCAGAGTCAAAAATAATTTTGCTTCTTACTTGGACTTTGAACCCTTTGAAATGAAATCAAGTGAGTTTGCCTGTATTCAGCTTGTTAGGATCTGAAGACTTTCTACTGTTTTTCTGTGTAGGAAGTGCCATAGCAGATCAAAATAGATTTGATCTTTTGCCTAATCCTCTAGATGAGCAGGTTAATTTGTGATTTTTGATCTACAGCAGTATTACAAAGTTGTAAGATATCACTGCAGTCTGACACTTCCATTGGAAAAAAAGCAAGTACACTGGGTTTAGCGGGGGTTTGTAAACCATAGTGATTCATATAAAATATATCTGAAGTTAGAGTCTACGAGTGCAGCTAGCTTATTGACTCTCCTCAATTCTACAGAAATGGAGAAGATAGAAAAATACAAAGTACCAATGATTCCATCACTGTCTCCAAAACCAGGACTAAATATGATGACATAAACACAAATATACATATATGTATATGAATATATACATGTATCAAAAAAAATATATGCAGTTCTGTACATGTTCTCCATGAGCTCTTGCCTCAGTTCACTAAGTTACTAATATGCATGCCTTATACTACGTATCTGTACATGTGATAAACATATGATAAAAATTAGACACAGGCAAAAGCGTCTTGCAGAATTTGTGGTCCGAATGACAAGATTTATCCCACATGAATGCCTACAGCGTGGTATTTTAAGTTCATTCTTCTGCTGGCCTAGTAAGTGGTAGCAGCTACTCTAGAGAGCCCTCTAAGCTTTCCATAACCAGCCGTGCCACTAGTAATCTTTCCAATATGTGATGTCAATGGAGCTGCAGCTGGTTAAAGGGCTATGCAGGGCAAAAAGTGGTATTAGTGGCTAATAAAGGCTAATTCTTTTGCAAGCAAAATTAGCTCGCTTCACTAGCTTGTTATGACTTGAAGTGTCTGGCCATTGAACCAGGCATCTGGCTCATTTGTTACTCTCAAAGAGATTGCACCCTGACTGACAGCTGTACTGGACCGGAAAAAAGTAGCCCAAATGAGTAAGAACAAGAGGACTTCAGTTTGTGCAACTTTAGGACAGTAGCAATCCATGCAAACAGCCTCAATAAGCAAAAGAGATGAACCCAACAAAGAATGTGTGTAATATAGACCCTGGCTGAGGGCACTAATTTTCCTTAAATAGCTGGTTCCTAATCCAGAACTTTGTTGCCCACAGATGCTGCATTCCACTGACGTTGTATGTGACTACCTAAAAAGACACAAATGTCCAGTAACTAGTTGCAGCAACCATAAATACTCTCTGGAAGCCTAATTTCCAGCAAGTCCCCGATCTTCTTGTGGTGCTCTAAAGTGATTTAAGCTGCACCAGAATCGCCTAAGCTCTGTGGATGTGTATTTATTTTTACTCACTGATGTTTTGGGGTAAATGCCACATCAGAGTGTTTTTATTATCAAGTTCCTGTTCCTGCACAATGCAGCTGTACCTATTCTAAACTCCTTCATCAAAGGGGACCATTTACTTTTTTTCTTTATCTCAGATCAGTTTACCGAGAGCAGTTGTCCCTGACTTCCTTAAGCTTGCTCTGCATAAAAGCTTTTTAAAGTCCTCCCTGCATCCTTTCTTTCCTTAGCACATACTTAGAAATGTGTGTGTATACATATAAATGCGCACATTTATATGGGCACACGTGCCCATGCATACTTTAATCAGTTTCTGCTTCAGTCCTGTGGTCTTGTGCATGGTCAGACTGGCAAAGGGACTCATGGAAAAGGTTGCCAGAAAGCAGCAAAGCACATGCTTCCTCGTGTACTTCAGGTGCTTCCAAATGGTTTTAATGCCACCTTTATTTATGAGATGGTTCAAATTTCTGAACTGTGTGATAATACCACGCAGACAAAGGTGCAGTAAGGTCAGGACTGATTACTTTTTCACTGTGGTATTGTTTTTGTAGGTGATTTGAGACTTAGTGTTAATACAGGTCATCAAGAGTGAGAGGTTGGTGATGTTGCCTTTTGTGCAATTAAACCCTTGAATGTTGTTCCTGGATTGAGAGTTTATAGAAACCACCTGGAAATATTGGGTTTTGTTGTTAAGTACATTCTGGGTCCCATAATTTTTTTCATTATCAAACAGTATTTGAGTTAAAAGGAGACCGTGGACTAATGAATAAGTGAGTTTGGCTTCTATAGCATGCCCGTGACATTGCTTTCTTTGCACCGCAGGCCCCTGTGAAGTGTCGCCACCAGCATTTTGGTAGAGGCTGGAACACAAAAAAAAAATCTCCCAAGAGAAGACCCATAGGTCCAACTCATCACCCCCAAAATGACAAAGGAGAGAATTACTAACTTATATAGAAATACGATGCTTGAAATTGGGCTTTTGCATCTGTATTGTTTTGTTCCTTGTGAACTTTTTTTCATATTAGCCATGGTTGGATATAGCCTGGATGCCCAGCCCTGTGAGAGGCTGAGAGATGGTGAGAGACAGTAGTATAAATGCTCTTTGCTTACTGAAGATCTCAGGATATCACACAAGATGAAACTCCCAGTATTTTCTTTTCACTCCAAAAGGGGTTTTCTCACATAGCAGAAAAAAGTAAAGGCTCTTTGATCCAGTGGTTGACATAAAGATCTACTTAAGTATTGTGTAGAGGGGTGTCTAACTTATGATGTTTAGTAAACGATAACTTTGCACATTGAAAAGATAATGAGAAATTACAGAAGAGACATCTGGTAACAACCAGGACGAGAGAGAGGGGAATTGGAACTAACATTGGACCCAGAACAAAACTAGCCAACCAGGAAAGGATTTGCAGAGAAAAGTTGCTTGCCAGGGTACAAGAGAGACTGGTGCTGAAGAGTCCTCCTCTGTTTTGATGCTGTCACAGTTAGAATGGCGGAAATACATCAATGCTGGTGACCATGCTCAGGCTGCAGGTGACAGCCACTTCTCTGAGTCTCAAGTATAGAAGTATTAGTACCATGTATTACCAGCAATGACTGGTAGAAAACTTCTAAACATATCTTGACCTCACTGGAAAGTCAGAGCAGTCTATTTCTTGTTGGATCAGACAGTTTCTCTGTAAGGAAACAAAGTACTGAAATAACATAGGACGTGACATCTTCCTGCTCTTATTAGTATTTACTGTTGTCTTTCCTCTCAATTTGTGTCCCGTAGTAGAATAAATCTCATTTTTTTTAGGGAGGGAGTGGTAGGATGGGACCCTTTTAATCTTTTTCTCTTTATGTGTTACACTGTGGCCAGTGTTGTTACCTTTCCCTCTCCTTTGCCTGCTGAAGAAATTCGGCTCTGCATGAATATTCTTGATTGTGTTCTGCTGTTATCACTGTACCTCCAAGGTTTCAGTTCTTCTCTGTTCCCTTTTATCAAAGGCAAAAGTGCTACTCAAACCTTTTTTGCTTCTACATTCTCCCTGGTTTCTTCTGCTGTAACTCTACATCTGAAGTTTTTTTCCCTGCTTTTCTGTCTTTAGTCTCTGAAGTTGTTTTTGTGCAAAAAATACCATGCTACAGCGACAGCCAGCAACAGTGCATTTCCTCCAGTTCTAAGCTGATAATGCAGACAGTGCTGAAGCATTTCTACTTTTGTGCTTTGAACTCCTTCTTGGAGCTGGTTTCCTGATTTGTCTCAGCACTGATTTGCTTTATACTCTGAGTGCAATTCCTCTGTTGGTAAGAGCTACAGCAACTACATTTCCATTTTCCCTAGTGTAGGCAAAGCAGCAGTGACGACTGCCTCTCCCTGGTTTTTCCTTGGCAAACTTCCCAGGAAGATGTGTACTTAATTGTAATTTGCTCGCTCTGGTCAGCAGCAGTATCTCAGCTTTTAGTATCTCAACAGTGTCTCTATACTTAACTCTGTATGTGTCTAAGGCCTCACCTCCTCTTGTACAGACTAACTCTGTATTACATTTAAGTTGAATATATGCAGCAGAGATGATTGCATTTATTGTATATACAGTTAATTCCCCTTCATTTGCTGCTTCATCTGCTTGTTGTGACTTCAAAACAAAACAAACGAACAAAAAAAAAAACCCACCACTTTCTTTTGGAAAAATAATATCACTTTCTGGGGAAAGCTTCCTCTGCGCATCTGCTGTATCATACTAAAGCTGTTACTGAGTTTTAGGCAGAAGAGCAATTGTCTGTCAAAATGCTTCAAAAGAAACCAAGAAATGAGCCGGCCATAAACTCAGGAGCAACATAAGAGTGGGAATATGAGACCTGCGATATGTAACATGAGTCCTCTAGTCTAACCTCCCCTATTTCCACTCTGGTGCTAAATATACTGCTGACGTCCTTGCAAGAAAACAAATGTACTGAACTTGGACATCAGTGTTTTTGGAAGGGCAATGGGCACTGTTAGTTTAGGGTTAGCTTCGTTTCTGCAAAATGCCTGGATGAAACATGAAAAAAAGAAGCCAAATTTTTGTAATTGTAATCATGACTATGGTGGTGAAGTTTGGCAAATATCAGGTCAGTTGGTGAGGTTTGGCAAATATCTTAATCAAATGTTTAATTTTAAATCTAGCATTTCAAGTTTAAAATATATTTTTAATATAAATAAAACTGGCAACCTTCAATCCAGGTACATACCATTCTCTCCAGAAATTCCTATTCTGGATTAAGAAAAGTAAAATTTGCATTTGAAGTGCATTAATAACTGTTGTAAGGGAAGAAGATTATTTCAAAATGTTGAACTTGCCTGCAGCATTAGCATAAGATAAGTCAGCAGTACTTTGCTAGCCACTGTTGTGTTGTATTTTATTTTATGCAGGAGACAGGTAGCCATCCCTGTGTGTCCTGGAACGAGCTTTTCTCTACTGTTGGTCAGGTGGTAGTTTGTTTTTTTTTTACCTCTGACCTCAGGGAATGTAAGGAAAAGTGATATTGTTGAAAAAAATCTCAAACAAACAGATTCAGGTTAACTTGAAATTAAATTAAAAACTCAAGTATTTTTTTTGTGTGTATAAAAATAGTACAGCAATTTTGAAACGTAATTATCCAGCTTTTCCAGATTACATGTCTTTCGCCCATCACCATCTTTCCTGTCCAGTTTTATAATCATGCTTGGTCATCCCCATGTAGAATTTTTGGGGAAACGTGCGATTTGCCACTTCGTACTCTTAGTGCTGTTGATGGAGAACAGAAAGCCCGTCCAGTCTTGTAACTGGCACCTCTTCAGGATTTCTTCTGAAATAGAAGACAGCGACTCTTGTTTTGAACTTTTATATGTAACTCTGCTTTCTTTTATAATAGCCAACTAGGAATGGTTTCTCTTAAAAATGTTGATATAGCTTTGTGGCAAGCTTTTCAAGATCTCTTTCAGAATCTTTTTTGTAGTTTTTATCTCAGAGTTTTCTAGTTACTCCATTGTTAAATGAAGTGTTTAATCGTTTTTAAAATATTAAATGTTGGGTACAAGTTGTTTATGAAATCAGGTAGGTTTTGTTAATGTGTTTTATTTCAATGGGTTTTGTATAAACAGTAAGTTTCACTAAATAATTATGAGTGTCTCACAGATGAGTAATACTTTTTATAGTTTTTTTTTTATAAGACTTGATATGTTGCCTCAATGCATGTGGATACCTAACATCTAAATCTGCTGCAAATCACAGGGGTAAGGACTGGCACATGCCACATGTCAGACGTGGTGGGTCATGGCTCGGTTGTGGGAGCCCCCACATCAGGTTGTGCCTTGTTATGCCCCTTTCTCTCCAGGTGCACAGTTTCAAGTGGCAGCGGCAGGGCCACGATATCTTTCCAGCGGAGCATCCCTCTCCCTGGCCTCTGTGGGGGACAGTTGCCCCTGTTCAGGGGTCCCCCCCAGAGGCTGTTGCCTCTGAGGGGATTACAGAGCTGTGTACTAGTTGTGTCTGTGGGTTGGGGTCCCAGCTTCAGAGTGAGGAAGCAATGTTGCCCTGGAGATGCATGAGAGCAGCATTGCTGTGGTGCAAATTAGGAGGTGGTGACTAGAAGTTAAAGTCTCTTGTGTGTGAGACCAGATAGGCTCTATAAAGTTTGGGAAGTGCTACTTTTTGTTGTTTTTTTTTTCCATTCTAGGCCCTACAGCAAGCTTACCGCTGGCTGACTCCAGAGAATCACCTCATGATTCTGAGTTGCAATTTCTCCACCTACAAAATCATCAGTGGTAAGGATCAAAGTATCTTGAGATAGTGGGATGAAAAGAACCGTGGTTCCTCTGATATTAACAGCAAGCAGTATAATCATAAAGGGAGATACTATGTGCTTACATTCGGAAAGAATCAAATGCTGTGAAACTAGTGGAATTGTAACAATAGCATAAGGAATGCTGGTAAAATACCACCATGACATGGCTTGAGTTAGAAATATTATATTTTTTGCCACATGTTAGGAACCACTAACTCCGGTGGCTACTGTAACTGATTAAGAATTGTATGGGAATCTGTTTTCAATATCTGTGATTTAAAAATATCTTGGAATGTAAAACTGGAAAAGAAAATATATTTCCTGAAATCTGCCTCAATGCTGCTTTTTCACTGTCTAATTTCTGTTTTTCTTCTTTTTTTTAATTATATTTTTATGCACTGTTTCTTTATTTTCCAGAAGAACTGACA
This sequence comes from Ibidorhyncha struthersii, assembly GCA_013398815.1. Taxonomy (NCBI): domain Eukaryota; kingdom Metazoa; phylum Chordata; class Aves; order Charadriiformes; family Charadriidae; genus Ibidorhyncha; species Ibidorhyncha struthersii. Next base: position 40,523 of record VZSZ01004064.1, read on the forward strand.
TTAATCAGAGGTCGCATGCTGAAAAACAGCTGTGTAGTTATGTATGCTTTGTTTTTTTCAGAGATAATATTAAACATTTCAGGGAGAAGAACCTATTTGTCTTCCTGATTTCTGTAATATAAAATAATAAGAAAACTTGAAATGTTTTCTGTATGCTTCTGTCATGCCTATTGATTTTTTTTTTTGCCTTAAATATTTGACCATTACAGCTGAAAGGATCTGATGAAACATGTTAGGTTTTTTACAGTTTACAGTTCTTATGGTCTCTACTTAAATTGCATTAAGCCCTTAAACTCAGTCTGAATGAGCTTGAATGGATGCTTTAAAATAAGAACTATCTTCTGTTTTGTAATAAGGAAATGAAAAATGTAGAGCTACAAGTATCATCATGGCCACTTTTCTTCATAACCAACTCAAACAGCTTTAACTCACTGATAGTATCATTTCTGCCCTGTGGACCTGAAAGCTCAATGAGAAGACTTTCCCATGCTACAGAGAAGACCAGGATATCAACAGTTCTGAGTCCAGTTTCTAGCTCTGACAGATTTCTTTTGTGGCTTAGAACAAATTATTTCTTCCTCATATGTTTTAGCTTACTCACCAGCTATATAAAACCTCTGAGGTGTATGTGCTTGCAAAATGTTTTAAAGCAGTGAGGTGAAAGTTTAAAAATTCTTTAAAAAAGTTTCCATGAGGCCTCAGCCTGCTTGTCCAGTTGTCAGTGGAGCTTTATCATAGGCTTAAATGGTCAGAGTTAGGTTTAGACGAAGTTCTGTTAAAATTCCAGTTATAAAGAGCTTTGCAAATTTAGTATTGTTGTCAGCAACTGGTTTCATTTAAATTAGTGACTTTATGTGGGTATTCATATTAACAAGGTTTCTAGTCTCCCTGACACTTTGTTCAGATTAGAACTTTATTCTCCTGAGCTGTACTAGGAACCATTCAGGCAATGAATTTAGTTGGCCTAATCCTTCTCCTTTCATCCACCTAAAAACATACCTTCCCTCATCTTCAAAGCCAATCAGAAAAGCAGCTCACGCCTGAAATGTCACCATATTTAACTGGTTTGATTTGGAGGTGGCAAGGTCTAGTGTCCCTGAATCTCAAAAAGCACTGACAATATTCCCTTTATTTAATAAGGGATTCGGACTTTAAAGCCCTCACTGCCCTTAAATGTGATATGGAAGTAGGAGCGAGTGCTGTTCAGAGACTAGATCATAGGCTATAAGCAACTCAGCAGGACCAGAGGGTTGGCCATCCCAGCTTGAGAGCACTGTAAGCCTCCCAAGAAGGTGTCCTGGTCAGTAAGCGAGAAACAGTGCAGTGTACTAGCACCCATGTCTGCTGCTGAAATTGATACTGCTAGGTTGTCCCAGGACTTGACAGGTTCAGCATTTACATATCTGTCTATGGACCAGTGGTGAGCTGATTATGTATTTCTGCTAACTGATCCTGGATCTCCCATCTGTTGACTTTCTAAGGTGTGTAGTAGGTACCTTGCTGCTTTGGAAGGCCCAGGTGGATAGATCAATTTGGCCACAGCTATGCANGGTCTGTGCTTCAATGCTTTGCTACTGGCTGAAGCAGATAGTACCTGAATGATAAACATGCATCAGCAGCAGCCCAAGAGCATGAGGTCTCCTGCGGCCCTGCTAGTTCTCCTAATGGCCATGCAAACATTTAGTGGAGCAATGATTTCAAATTGGCGTTCCTCTGGACTGCATGTCAATGAGAAGAGTTCCACCAGAGAGCAGGCCTGTCTGTCTACTTCTATCAAAGACTGCGGTTGTAGGCTCTAGATAGCAAACTAGATATGTGGCATCCTACAGCAAGCCAGTGGAAGATGCAAATCTAAATACAAAAATAGGAATTTCAGCAAGGCAGAACTTTTCTCAATGTCTGACTGAATCTAGTGGCTCTTCAACCTGGAAGCAATGCTGCCAAATGGTTTGTATACAGCAGTAATGCTTAGCAGCAAATTATTGAGCAGACAGATGGAGGCATAACAAATTCTTACAGTCTCAAGAAAACTTTCAAGTGCAGTATTCCGATTTAGGGAATTTTGTCCTCAGTGTTAGGAAATCAATTACCCTAGATGGACTTGGTTGCTCAAAAGCTCTGTGATTTTAATAGGGTTATTTTGGACATCAGAACTTCAAAAGCTGAAATGATGTAAGGTGTTGGAATAAATGCATATGCAGAGTTTGGTCTTCGTGGCTTTACAGAATTACTCAGACTTCCTTTATTTAAAAAAGGAACCACATTTCCCACGTCCTAAAAGCGACAGTCCTATAGTGAAAAGAACTTGGTAATCCTCAGCTTGGTGATAGGTGTCAGTGAGATGCAGAAATAAGTGTTTCTTGAACACACTGATCCAGATGCACATGCAGGGGTTAAAGGCTTCACAGCTCAGGGGAAATGGTATAGTGGCTAAAAGCTACCTGGCAAACAAGGTCGGCTCTGAAGCTATGGTGAGTTTTCTACTCAGTGGCCATAATACTCCTACTCCAAAAGAACTTATTTAATTGTCACTAAAAGCAATTAATGCCCAGATGAAGCAGTTCTTTTATATTTGGAATTGGCTGAGTTACTTTTCATGGCTGGAACCGAACTAGAGAATGGTCAAAAATGTTTGAATGGTCTTGGCACATTTGGTACTGTGTAACTACTGACAAAATGTAAATGATTACATGATAACTAGAAAGATGCATGCCAGGTTAGTAGTGTGAGAATGGCTTGGCAAATTAGGTTAATGACTGCATGGGAGACACTCTGGTAAAGCTCCCGTTAGTCATATGAGCATGTTCACTGAGAATGTCCGGAAGCTTGAGCAAACACAATCTGAACCAAGTGCTCATCCTGTTAATAAAAGAGACTCCAAGAGTCATACCATCGTGATCCGTCTTTCTGTGTGTGTTCACACATCCTGTTGTCTGATCCATGCAGCTGCAATGACCAATTGGGGCACTTGCATTCAGTTGTTCAAAAAACACTTTAAGCAAATAGGTGTTTAGTGGAATTGCCAGAAGCTACCAGATACTTACTGCTTTTGATTTAATGATGATTTTGTGCAAATCCAACCCAGGGCTAGGTCCACCAAAGAACTTCTGTGTTCTAATGCACCTAATGGGATTTATCCAGACAAGATGTAGTATACTGCGCCAAGGAGCATGCCTGGGCACCTTGGGAGGTAATACACACAAAACTCTGCACATACCAAGGAGGAAACTGCTAGCAGGTAGGAATTGTTTGGAAGAAAGATAGGACTTAGGTTGCTTCATTTTTCTCTGCATTCAGGATGCAGTTCAGCCTCCTTCTTCCCAGGATCCTCAGCCATGAACTGTTGTTGAGTGACGCAGCTTGGCACTGCATGGCTAACATAATCTTCTGTAGCTTCCCAATGTACAAACAGCTCCCCAAAACTCTAGACAGTTTTAGGCCCTTCTTCAGCTGCTAAAAGAGCCTCCTTTTCAGCAGCTTTTTGAAGTGCTAATTTGCAGCCCACTGCTCCTTTTCTCACATTGTCTTTACTCCCTCTAAAATAAATATCTCCTTCCCTGACCTTACTTAACTGTCTTGTAGTGCCTACAGATACACGAGCCTCCCAATTCAGTGGGATTAATACTGATACTGATCTACCATTTCATTTCTTTGCTGATTAGAATTAGTCTCTTCAACTGTTGTGTCAACAATCAGTGTCACTCTTTTTCCAGCACTGATATTTTTCAGCTCTACAAACTCTTACATTTTCTAGCCTGATGAAAGGTCCACAAAATTTGCTAGTGTAACCATTTATATCCATGGGAATGCACATAATGAGAAGGGAAAACTTTGGCCTTGTTTATGGTCATTTGTGGTCATATGCTGAAGTACTGTAACTGGTTTTAGATATTTTGTTTAAAAAAAGTTAGCTAAATCTTGAGCAACGTAAGAAAAGTGATGGTAGGCTTGCAAAATAAGACCCACGGTATGATGTTAAGAGAATTAATCACGTTAATTCCAGGAAGTTTAAAGTGACCTTTCTTATTGTCCACAATAGAAAGGAAAAGAAAAAGAGATGATATTTGATTACTCTCATTAGGTAACAATAAATAAATAAAGAAAAAAGTGGCCTTAAGCACTGTGAGGGGAAAATGAGGATTATATATCAGGGAAAAAGTTTATAAACATAAAGACTCATAGCCAAGGAAACCAGCTGCCAAATGAAGCTTTGGAATCAGAACCACTGAAGATATTCAGGGCTCGGCTAGACATTCATCTATCAAAAACGGATAAAGAAATCAGTCCAGCCACAATGTAGGGATAATCCAACAGAGTTCCCTGCCAAATTTCTACTCCAAATAGCGTATGATTTAGTTGGAATGGAAAAGGAAAGCACTTTGGCTTGCTAGATCTTTCACCGATATAATCTTAAAAGCACAAATTCTTCTGTCTTTTAAAAAAATTATTGCTCAACTTTTCTTAAAAAAAATATATTTATTGTAACTGGAGTGTGTAGGCTTTGCGGTAGTTTCAAGACACATTGATCCTAGCTTACAGTGTTGTTACATTTTCTTGAAATTAAAAAAAAAATCTATAGAATAAAAAATAGCTCTTAGAATGAAAAATTATTTCATGACATCTTTTCACAGCGATTTTCTGGATGTTTTCAGATCACTCATACCAAGCCTGAGGAAAGACCGTCAGGAAGATATTTATTCTTTGCATGCTTAATTAGAGGTATGAAGGATGGTAAGACTGGAAGGTTAGGATGGTTATAATGGTATGGTTAGCTTTTTACCTCTATGCCAGTGCTTCAAATACAGACCAAGAGGGTTATTTCTTATTCATTAACTCTGAGTTACTGTTCAGATGGGTGGTAATGACCTAGTTCTAGTGGGTGGGTAGGTAGCACTCTTACAGTACAGTGTTCAAGACTGAATTGAGCTGGCAGGCTAAGATTACTGGTCAACAAGAACCGGGGGTCAGATTTTCAAGGGTATCTAGGCCTTTTGCATTCAAGTAGTTGCCTGTTGCTATTTTAAGGAGTTTGAAAGCATTCACCTTGAGCTGAAGTAAGTGGAGTTAAGGTACCTAAGCTCTTCACAGGAAGCTAAATATACATTTATCTGGAACAATGAATACCTTTAAAATTATAGCCTAGCACCCTTAATTTTTCAGCGAAACTGCATCACCGCTTTTCAATGCAGCCTCAATAAGCCTCTGACTTTCCCATTGTTTATACCAGCATGTACTGTAAAAGAGAAGATGGATGGTAGTTTGTTAGCTTTCAAGTACGCTGCTGCAAGTGTAGTATCCTTTCACAGCAATGTCTTCCAAAGCATCAGTCATATCTGAGATAGCAGGCTAGCACAGAGATGAAGCAGATAATACTGTTTTGAAGAGGCTGTTTCAGAAATAGAATTAGCCTTAAATAACAAATGAATCTTCAGAGTAATTCAGTGAGTACTGGTTTTCTGCAGAAATGTAATGCATATAATTTATATTTGCAAGCACAGTACTGCACATACCTTGCATTCTTTAATTTATACTGTAAAAATTAGTACTAGTTTCTAAGAAATGCTGTAGAGTAGATCAAGGCTAATTCTTTGCAAAAGTAAGTCTGCCACGTTGTCACTCTGCATTATGAAAATGTGTCACATGATGGAAGGGAAGTATGAATATCTGCTATCTGATATATACAATTGAAAAGGGAAAACACAGAGTGAAATCATCAAGCCACATTAGCCAAAGTGAACAGATAAGAAAGGGTATAACACTGGAATTGTAAACAGTCAAGCAGAGATTACACCTCTGTGTGGAACTGTGCATGCTTTTTAGATATGAAAACTTAAAAGTTGATAGTAGAAAATAAAAAAAAAAAAATCCAGTAGTTTATTCCACAAAATGTTCGAAGTGCTGTATGGATGAGGCACTAATCATTATGTGTATAAAAAAAAGCTATTTTTTGTGTCACTTGAAACTGGCTTGCAAACGACACAACTTACAAGCAAGGAAATTAACTGCCACTGGACTCCAATTGGGCTCATGTACCTATGTACATCCTGTGCCCCCACACATCTTGCCACAGCTCTGCTGGTGTCACTGACTGTGTGCCACAGCTCTCGCTGCTGCCCCACCAGCCTGGCCTGGCATCCAGCACACCCTTCTCAACCACCACAGGAAACAGGTCATACATGTGCTGCTCATCGCCTCTATCTTCCCTTCTGAACGTTTCTGTGAAACCACATGTGCTCAAGTTTGTAAATACAGACATCAGATAAAATGCAAGAAAGCCTCACCATTGGAAGATCTTGCCTTTGAATGTGGCAGAGTCTCTATTTCCCCTCATTCCTTCCTCCTCCACCACCACCGAGAGAGAAACCAGTGACAGGAAGAGCGCACCATTTCCTCTTAAAGAGATTCGTTACTGCTGTCAGTAGCTCACATTTACTCAGATTTTTCTCTTTCAGTGTTGATGCACTTTCAGCTGCACAAAATGTGAGACTTACCTGTACATTTAAGTCATTTAAATAGGACATTTTCATAGAGGAAACAGTCAAATCAGGTTACCACATAGCGGGAGCTTTTATAGTTGACCATTCAGGCAGTGCTGCTGACTGCTGAGCTAGCTCTTAGTAAGAATGTGCGAGTTGTGCTATTTTTACTTGCTACTTGTCTAGCATGGGACTTGTTTGTAATAATTCATTTATTCTTGCGTATACAGGTATGTATCTAGCAACAAGCATTTAGAAGAATTTTCTGAAGCTAATAGTAGTCTCACAAGACTTCCATTGTGGGGGGAGAGTGAAAACCTTACTGAAAGAAGCTTTGAATGAACTTCAGAAAAAATGTACAAATACACTTGACATTCCTCCCAAAATACTTACGTTTTTGCCTGTGGCGAGCACACTTCATTACCCTTGTCATGCCACTTCATAACTTCTTGTTAACTTTTTATATTTTACCCGCTCACCTAGTTCAGTGGGTTTTACTCCCTGGTTTTCAGCTACTACCCTTTTCCAGTTTTCACTCTTTCCAGTTTGCACACAGACACCATCTGGCTTTACCCCCGGGGTTTCCTAGACAAGGGCAATCTAGTTAGCCTTGTGAAATCCAAACCCCAGGCAAAACAAAAACTGTACAAAACCTCCACAAGACAGGCTTTCTCACTTCTGTGTGAGGGTCATCTACATTACCCATAGCAACTGTTAGAACAGAAATCACATCTTGAGCAGTAAGTTATCTTCTCAAGCAACCTAATCTTTTTCCCCAAACTTTTCCTTTCATTTTGCTGGAGATACTACAAGTCTGTTCCAGTCAAGAGAAAGTTTGACCAGCGTGTGTGTAATTACAGAGCTTCAGAATAGAACATCATGTAAGAAACTGTCTATAAAAATGCTTGGAATAAAGTAGATTGAAAACAGATTTACTAAAGAAATTAGGAAGTCATTCCAGTGTTCTTTTCTGTTCTAAATAACATAGTGCAAATAAATCTCTGAGGCAAGATTCTGGACAAAGACATTCCTTTGAAAAGAGACCACAAGATTCCTGGTCTTCTTAATGGAGAAAACAGAAAGAATTGATCTCAGTCTGGGACACTCAAAATTCTGATCCTTTTGAACAATGTGGACAAGTACAGAATATTGTCCAATGTATTCATCCTTGAGCAGAAATAAACCAAACTTCTGTGTGCTCTGACTGTCTCATAGGAGCTGAAAAAAAACCACCCAGACCCTCCCTTTCTTTTTTATGTTTGCTAGTTTCTAAAGTTTCTGAAGGAATTTATTCAGGCAAGGCATTTTGAGCTGTATATCTGATTTTCCCTGACAAATTATGATCTAGTTGCACAGTTCAGTGGTTTGGAGTCATAAATTCTTTTATTTCAGGCTTTGGGAATTGCAAGTTGGTAGGGAACTGCATATCTACATAGGTGCAATTCCTTGTGCTGACTACAGAGTGAGGACTGAGGTGAGTTCTCCACAACAACACAGCCATCCTGATTTCTAAACTATAAAGACTTCATTTTTATTTTTAATTGTTTGTTGTATTTTGTTGTGTCTCCTGGCTTAATAGTTACTCCTGTGTATCTTGACAGGAAGAACATGTATCATGGTCCTGCTCTGACAGCATAGGCTCAGTGACAGGAAGAAGACGAGTATGTTTTCTACTGTTGTACATGACGGAAAGGTAAAAATATAACTGACTGCTTTCTCTGCTTGGCAGTCACAAGATTAGAAAGGAGGGTATGTGTAGCGATAGTTGGGGACCAGTGATATGATAATAACTTTCAACCTTGTTAAATGCGCTGTGAAAAGCAGTATATATTGCTGTGTGCTCTCAATATGACTGAGATTATATGACATTTAAATGATAAAAGACAGTCGTATAAGAGGTAGGTGAGATATTAGATGTGCTATCTTTGCTTTACGATGTTTCCCAGTGAAAACCACAATTTCACTTTGGTTTAGTAGGCATGCCCTGAAGACATTAGTTTACATTTTGATGTGATCGTAAGAGTAGAAGTAGACTGGCTAATGTTAGCAGGGAGCAGTGTCTGATATTAATTAGGTAGGTAGAATTTTGCAGTCTGGAACTGGGTTTTTGTTGTTCTTTGAGCTTTCTTCTAAAATGGTGGTCTTTTCAGTCAACACTGTGCAAAGAAAAATCTTGCTGGTTGAAATTCTTTTGTTAGTTAACAAACTCAGTTATTTAGTAACAGTCTTAGGAGGATGACTTTTAAAGAATGTGAGATATAAATCAGCAATCTCTGTTTTTAATCGCTGTGGATGCACAGGTTCCCTTTGAGTCCTAATGAAAGAGTTTGGAGCTGGAGACCACAACAACGTGTTTGAATTAATTTTGGTGTTTATTTTGCAGATTTCTAAGGTATCTAAGATGTGGCTAATAATAATAGCAGGTGTTGTCTGTTTCTCTCAGTATGTGGCATGAAAGTAGTGTGGTCACACAACTACGCATTATTTACATGGTGTCAACATGTCAGCAAGTGGGATGGCTGAGAGCCAGATTAAATCCCTTCTGATTTTACATACAGGACACTGAATAATAACGCTGTGTCACACTTGAGGACACTGGAATCTGGCAAATCATCAGCAGCTCAATGTGCCAAGCTCATTTGAATGGCTTTCCCTCGCCCCAAATGATGAAGGAATTAAAATCAAGAGTCAAGGAAACTGTGTAAAGGGTTTTTTGTCTGTTTGTTTTCTTTCTTTTTTTTTTTTTTTTCCGTGAAGTAGAAGATTGTATCCAGTAGAGAGACACTCTTTGATCACTTAATATAAAGATGCATGGGTCTCTGCCCTCACACAGGAGCGTCTCTTCCTAAGAATGGGCAATCACCCTATGGTACACCTATTTGGCATTTATCTTTGTTGTCTCTGGTAAATCTGTTTGGTACCATTACTTTCTTTCATTAATTTTTTGGAGGAGCTAACGCAACAGGTCCACAATCTCAAATAGTAAGTGTATTTGTAAGAAGCAATCACATTATTTAGAATGAGTGCTTGAAGTGTTTGAGGTCTCCCAAGAAAATCTAGGAGTGCTGTTCTCAGCCATTGATTCTTCTGCACCAGCTCTAATTTCTGTATCACTCCTAGAGCTGGTTCACCTTGCTAGCTGGTAGAAAACTAACTCAGAAAAATAAAAATATGAATAGTTTTCTCTTGGTTTAGTAATCCAGTTGGGTTCACTGAGGAGCCACATGAAAACCAGAGAAAGTAGAAGGGAAGGAATGGGCCTGTGTGCCAGGGAAGGAAGGATGCAGGGAGAAGTGGAGGGAGCAGGACTGTTAGAAGAGTAGCTCTTGCACACGGCAACTAAATACAACACTTGAAGGAAAAAAATGTATAATAGAAGTACTATAAATAGATGTCTCTGTCATGGGATGTACCTTCAAATATTTTGCCTAGTAAACTGAATGTCACCGTCGTCATTTTATACACAGGGTAACTGAGGGCGTGATGCAGCTTGTTTGTGGTGGCACAGTAGAGGTGGGACAACAGCAGAAATGGCCTTAACTCCTAATCAAGAACATCACTTGCTGGTCCTCTGTAATGAGTGTCCCAAGGACAGTCAAGTCAGACAGCTGATGAAGAGTGAGATTTGTATTCATGGGGAAGATGAGACTCCAGCAGCGCACTCTTCTGTGTAACGCTCAATGGTCTTTTGGTAGTGTTGTGCTGTTTCCTGCAATCAGCTATGCCAGGGTATCTTCTTTGCAGACCCTATCCTCAACAGCTTTCTTTTACATCCTTTATATAGAGCTGAACTCTTTCCTGGATAGGAGCTGAACATTTAGAAATGACAAGAGGAAATGGCCTCAAGTTGTGCAGGGAAGGTTTATATTGGGTATTAGAAAAAATTTCTTCACAGAAAGGGTTATCGAGCATTGGAATAGGCTGCTCAGGGAAGTGGTTGAGTCACCACCCACAGAGATATTTAAAAGACCTGTAGATGTAGTGCTTGGGTACATGGTTTAACAGTAGACTTCACAGTGTTAGGTTTACAGTTGAACTCAATGATCTTAAAGGTCTTTTCCAACCTAAATGATTCTATGAATTCAGCCATACTGCAAAAATTCACCCTAGAATGGTTAGTGCACACAAAGGGAGCTGTAGGAAGGTTAAAAGAAGCATCCAAAATACTGGGATTCATTTTACCTTGTCAACATAATACCCTTTTTATGAAACTAGAGCTATGTACGCTCATAAAAAACATTTTGCTTTTTTTATTTTAAAGGATAATGCAATCATTGGAGTCTGTGCACAGTTCTTTCAAGTTAAATATTTGGTTCAACATTCCACTTCCATTTCCTGGTAGAAAATGTTTTATATGAAAGCAACTTTAACCTTTCAGAAGGGTTCATTTACTGTAACGTTTGGTATCAGCTTTCCAAAAAATGCAGTCTGTATTTGGTGTATTATAGGTTCTGGTTTTAATATTGGTTTAGAAAAAAAGAGTCATATGCTGTAAGTCAGAAATAAAATATTGCACCAGAATTGTCTCTATAGGTGAATTCACCTCATGAGAGAGTAGTTCAGAGTAAGTCTGATTACTAAAAGCCAAGACTTGGGCTCAATCTATCCATGAACCAGCTGGTAACAAACAACATATTCAACTGTCAGTCTCAGAAACTGTTAGGTTGCCTTTTTATAGACAACTACAGCCCTACAGCTCCTGAAGCACAAGGGTATATCATAAGGACTTGGAAAGTGTTGAACACCTACCATATGCACATAAAGAAGGGTAATAAAGATGAAAGACCTGAACTGAGCTTTAATTCCTATTTTTCTGCTTTTGATTTATCAGCTGCTTCTGCATTGCTGCAATTTTCTTTGGCCTAAAATTAGGTGGAAGATGCTTGAATTGCTTAGTTTGATCAAATCAGTCAAACTTAGGCTTCTCTCTCTGTCAGTGTAACAGATGATAAATGTAAAACTTTAAAGTACTTTCTTGCTTTCTTTTCAGCATTATTGTGCGTTCATTTCTGAAGTGCTGGCTGCTATAACAATCCACTGCAGTGCGCAGTTCCCGGCCATGTGTCACTGTTACGGAGGTCCTGCAGTCATGGTGAGCTGTAGAGCTGTAGACCTGTATCAAGATAACTCTGAACTAGAGCTGGGGCTGACATGGTTGGGTATGGGGCCATAAAAACATGGCTGAGCCACTTTTGGGACCTCTGCATAGTGCTGCAGTATGCTGTGGGACTATCTCAGCTGTCAGTTTTGCTCAGGAGTCTCTGCGCTGTGGTCCACTGCCATGTATGGATGTACTCTGGGAATTATCCTCCACAGGACTTCTGCCATCAATAAGCACCTCTTGCAGAAAAAAGGGCCTTCAGACAGGCCTGGCCGTGAGACAATAAAGGCTAATCCTCTGTGCTGCTGAGCCTCAGCTTCTAATAAAGGACTCAGAACTTGTAGGGGTAAAGCTTCAAAGTAAGTACAGATTTACAGAGGGAGGGCAGATAAGAGGGTTGTAGCCCACCCATTAAGACCACCTGGTCTTAATATATGGTAGCAGTCAGCCTTTGTGCGACACACTTTTTCCATATCCTAACCCTGTTCTAGCGAGTGAGATTTCCAAGAGCTCCGCTGGTGATGTACTTGTCAAAGTTGGGTGAGCTACAGAGGCTAAGTCTGTCAGTCATACCTAGTAGTTTTATCACCCCTTGAACTGCAGCAGCTAAATCTGACAGCAGTGGTGAAGTATAACCTTAGTAAAATAACATTTATGACATTTAATATCACTAATCTTTTCTGATGATGAATGCATGTCCAATGCTTTGAAGATGGAAAGGTCTGCAAAAATGCAAACTATTATTTTATCTGGAAATGTGTTCTGTGGCATCCCAAAGAGTATTCACGTTTCTTATTCCTTTTTTGTGCATGTGCAGGAGTTCACATGAATTTTCAGCAATGAGCCCATATGGGAATAATTTCATTGTGAGAAGGCGGCTTCCATTCTATCAGGAAAAAACGCTTCATGGAGATCACAGAAAGCTAGAGAAGAAAGTATCAGTCATTGTTTGAAAGCATTGTGGCCTATGGAGATGGAAACCAGAACGTGGATTTGCCTCCAAATTTTATAAGCTTCTAGAAAACCCAATGATGAGAAACAAATGCGAAAAGTTCACAAAAGCCATGGTTGCTTAAAAAAAATTATTCTTAAAGCCCTGTTACTTTTATGATGAACAGACCCGGCATGAAGGACATTAATTATCTCAAATACCATTGTTCAAACAGGTAGAGCTATTCCCAGTATTTTTTGGTTGCCACCTACATTAGTGTTACACTGCTCAGTTGCTAACAATGAAGTTATCAGTCACTGGAACCAATTATTAAGTGGAACAGTGAGCTTACCATTTCCTGAAGTCTTCAAACTGAGAGTGGATGGTATGCCTTAGCAGACAATGGAGACACAGCTGGGTGAAATTATATGGTTTTCCTGAAGAGAAGGGAACACGAGATATTATATGTGGTCCGTTCTATCCTTAAGAGCTATAGGTTTATAATTTCATAAATGCCATTACAAAGAACTCCTTAGAAATAGCAATGACCATAGCACCAATCTGAATCCATCTCCTGATTTGGGGTAGATTATTCCAAACTATTTAAAGATATTACAGACTATAGTACAGTTTCTACACGTTTCTGTCACTGCAAGTCATATTACTATCATGATTTTACAATATTGGAAATCCCTTCTGGAGGACTAAAGAGACTCTTCCTCTCCGCTAAAGAGCTCAATGTACTTCAGTGCATGTTAAGGTGTATAAACAAGCAAGCATGCATGCTGTTGCTTTCCTACCTGATGTATTTCTGTCATTAGAATCTGAAATAAGTAAGCTGGATTTATTCAGTGAAATAAAAGACAAAAGTCCATGAAGGAAATTCTAAGATACTTGTCATTATCGTAGACCATTTCTAAGCTAACGTTTAATTTTCTTCTCCTTGTAGGGTGATCTGGCACACTGCTTAAAAGAGAACCTTAAAAGAAGATTATTCCCCTCCCCCCCCCAGCAGTCCTCCAGTTGAGAACAGCTAAACCATTTTTTTCCCAGATTTCCATTGTTTTGGGGCATTGGGCAATGCAGAAACTTAAATCTAGCAGGACAGTTGGAAGTTTGGGAAAACTGTACCTGACTGAACAGCTGGACATGAAAAGAAATAGTTCTTTAATGTTGAGATGTATTTTTCATGCTGTAAAGAAACAAGGATGTAAGTGACTACACCTTGCCATTTCATGATTGCTTGCAAACATCATCTTTATAACTCCATTGAATTGTTTCTCTGATAAAAAACCCTGCAGCCTACACTACAAAGGGCTTTGAGTATTTGTATAGCATATATTGTTATCAGCAATCACCACAATGGTCATGGAAGGTATTCCTGCAGCATGGTTAAACAGTCTCATTAATCATAAAATAAAATTGCTCCTGTACCAGTATGTCTTCCACCCGCAGAGGTGGGTTTGGCAGCATAGCTAGGACAGCATAGTTGGGATGTCCTAACTAACACTAGAAGATCTGAAAAAAATATCATGATATAGCTTTTCAGCTATTTCAGGGAAGCTGATGATTTTGTGTCCAGAATGGATATGCATAATTCCAGAGGCAGATTTTTAGTTCTGAGATTGTAGTCAATGGCTAGTTACCCTTGTTTCTGTGAGTGTCTAAAACCCTCTTCATGGCTTACTTCTTCCATATACGTACGTTGTGCCTAAATAAATACCTCAGCTGTCCCTCAGCTGGAGGGCTGTCTGCAAGACATGCTTTAGCCAAACACAGTGTGTCACTCAGATACAATAAAGGGAGCACAATATAAGACAGCCCGGAGGAAATTTGATAGCTTGTCATATACAGGCATTCAGATTGCTTTATCAAGCAGTCTGTTCTGGTCTTAAGTTCCATAAATTTATAGCCTGTACCAATTCAAATAAGTTCAACTTTCTCCTGCTACTGTGTTTTGTGCTTTTGAGAAAAGATGATTGAAAAAGCTGGATGCTGAAAAAGAGGAGTGGCCTCTGACTGCCAGCTTTTCAAATATGTTATCCTCTAAAAAAACAACAACCCAGTTTGTCGTAACAGTTCCAGCATCAACAAGACTAATTTATTTGCCACACAAAGGCCAGAGTAAAATATAGGTGTGTATATTTAATACTTTGTTTTCACGAACTTACAAGAACTATTTTGGGTTGATTTGGTTGAAGGAACTTCTCGGTTTTAGTCCCCTAAAGATTATCTGTGTAGCTCTCTTCTAAAAAGTATAATAATAAAAGTAAAAAAAAGGGGGAGGAGAATAAGAAGTTGGTAAACATTTGGAACTTGAAGGTCTAGACTATGTTTCCATTCATCAAGGTGATTCCCAAAAGTAATTTTTGAGCCACACAGCAAGGAAAATGGGAAGGGCTTGAAATGCTAATGTTCCCTTTGTTATGTGGATATATAGAAAACAGTTTTCTTGTCCCACAAGGATTCTGTTGATCTTGAAATTTTAGGCCTGGCATGGGACTCAGTGAATATATGAGTAACTTAAGAAACAAACATATTTCATTTTAATGCTGACCTTTTTTTTTTTCTTTTTTTAACCTTTTAATATAAACTAAATTAAGTTTCAACAGGAGAAGATGCTTTTAACCACAAAACCAAGACTTTTTGTTTTAAAAATGTTGAAACAGCACATTTCTAGAATTTCAAAACCTGTTTTTCTGATTTTTTTCGAGGACAGGAAGCTCTTCTGGGAATAATTTCAGTTTTGATGAATTGTCAGTTGCGACCATCTCTCTTCTCTATGAAAGCCTTGTTCTCACTCCCAACTCCAAACTCGGGCATCCAGTACTTTCTGGAAGTCTAAGGTATGATTGACTTAGTTATCTTACCAATGCACTAGAGCAAGACATAGATTTTGGGCAACTATCTTTATCCACTGGTGCAATAAGATAACGGCTAGAGCGTTTTGGTGGTCTTAGTTGGGATTCTTCTTGCTCAACAAGTACTTGAGATTGTGATAATTCTGTATTTTGTGTTCCTACATTTCACATACATACTGTTTCATGTCAATTATTTGTTTTCACAATTTGTATACAAGTAGTTATGAATTACAGGTACACTAGAAATTAACTTCATAAACACACTGAGTGCTTTTTTCCATTATGTCTGTCAAGAAGGAATATTTTCCTATAACTAATGACCATGGTTGTGTTGATGGGACAAAACCTGATGCCTTCAGCGAAGGATTAAGCTTTAAGAAGTCTGGATGGCTCTTACACCTGGAAACGAACACTGGATTTTTTTCACTTTTGATGGCAATATTTGCACATATTTGCATTACTCTAGAAATAAATTCCTTTCATGATTTGACTGAATGGACCATCTATTCTGCTAGGAAGAAACTAAGGTACAAATTGCCCTGTAGCCAGAGGACCCACCCATGCTGCAGGCTGGAGATGGAGGCGGAGGCCCCAGTGGTGGAATGGAAGCACCAAGGGCTGGGTGAGGTCTGCACAAATACTGCCAATTTAGTCCAGTGAAAGTCCTTCTGTTTCTCACCTCCTTGAGAAGAGAAATCCCAGTTGAGGTGTTCAGAGGTCTGAAAAGAGAGGTTGGTTCGTAGGGGCTTATTCAGCCCCACTGGATAAGTTATCCAGTCAGCAAGAAGGGGTTTCTTCCTTTCTGAACCCAAAAAGGTCTTGCACTCAGCAGGCTTTTCCCTCTTTCAACCAAGCACTACTGTATAATGTCTACCAGTTAGTAAACGTACATCAGCTTATATATGAACAAAGTCCTGGCATTTTTAATAGTTTTAATAGCTTGTCATCCTGTTGTTTGGTAATATTTTAAATGTATTTTATTCATAAAATTGCATCATTTACTCAGCTATACTTCCATAGGCACCATTAATGAGTACAGCTGTAGAGTGTCAGGGCCCAGGGCTCACCAACAGGCCCCAGTGTCCCTTGCCTGGCCCTTGGGGCTTCCTGACCCTGCCCACAGCCCAGGACCCCATGTCAGCCCCTGGGGCCGTCAGACCCTGACCAGGACCCCGTGTCATCCCCCCAGGCTGTCAGAGCCTGCAGCAGGGATGGTCTCCAGCTCCCCGTGTCCCTGCCCTGCCCGGCCATGGGCCCTGCCAAGCTGGGCCCACTGGCAGGCCCACAGTCTGGCCTGGCCTCGGCCTGTCCCCCTCCCCAGGGAGGTGCCCCAGCGCCCGGGGCTGGAGCTGCCCAGTCCCCCCTGGCTGCCCACTCCTGGCTGGGGTGGTGGGACAGTCCTTTGCTGGTGAGGGCCTGCCCTGATGGACCCCCTGGAGAACTCTCTACCGCTACCAGTGGCCCTGCTCCAGGGAGCCGCCATCCCGCGTGGCACCATGACACAGAGTTTGGAGTGAGCCCTTGCTGCCCGCAGTGCGTAGAAATACCACTATTGCGTCCAGATAAAAACAATACAGCCTTTTCTAACGATATATTCTTGTGAGGCAGCACAGGCCTCCAGAATGAAAGGGCTCCTCATGGCAGAGACGCTGTCCTTCGTTCTCAGGAATGAACCACGTTTCTAATGAAATCAGGTATTGGAATCTTCCTTTTATCTTTGTTGTTGAGTATTTCCTTGAAGTACATGACTGTGGTGTGCTGTATGACAATAATGCAGCTGGACCAAAAGTGAAATTTTAAATCATCAGCTTTCAGAAATTAAGTACAGGTTTACAGCTTTTCAGACATCAAAGCAGTTTTACTCTTTTGTTTCAGGCTTAGCTGAGAAAGAACAGATTTCCTAGTGCAAATATTATCTTTACATAATAGCTTGTATCACAAGTTTTTCATCAAAAATGGTGAAGGCCTTGTGTGGGGATGCCTGCTTCAATTGGGCTTCCATTGCATTATTCAGTCACAGTAAGTTCCAGCACAACTACTATCATCTCAAAGCACCTGGATTATCATCTCAAAGCACCTGGACTATCATCTCAAAGCACCTGGATGAAAAGAAGGTTATCAGAAGTAGTCAACATGGATTCACTAAGGGGAAGTCGTGTCTGACTAATCTGATAGCATTCTATGATGAGGTCACTAGATGGGTGGATGAGGGGAGGGCAGTGGATGTTGTCTACCTTGACTT
>VZSZ01004064.1:58666-137267 GCA_013398815.1 Ibidorhyncha struthersii
TGGAGAGGGTCCAGCAAAGGGCTACAAAGATGATTAGGGGATTGGAACATCTTTCATATGAGGAAAGGCTGAGGGATTTGGGTCTCTTTAGTCTGGAGAAAAGAAGATTGAGGGGGGATCTTGTTAATGCTTTCAAATACTTAAAGGGAGGATGCCAGGTGGATGGGAGCAGTCTTTTTTCAGTGGTGCCCATTGATAGGATGAGGGGTAATGGGCACAAACTTGAACACAGGAAGTTCCATCTTAACATGAGGAGGAACTTCTTTACTTTGAGGGTGGTGGAGCACTGGAACAGGCTGCCCAGAGAGGTTGTGGAGTCTCCCACTCTGGAGACATTCAAAACCCGCCTGGACGCTGTCCTGTGCAACCTGTTGTAGGTGACCCTGCTCTGGCGGGGGGGTTGGACTAGATGATCTCCAGAGGTCCCTTCCAACCCTGACGATTCTGTGATTCTGTGATTCTGTAACCCATTCTGAAGCTTGGATGGCATTAAGGGTACGCTTTAAGACATACATGCATTGTCAGGTCTCTCTTTAATCTTTCTTTTCTTTTTTTAAAGAAAAGTTTTGAAATTTTAACAAATAGTCTGAGGTCCATCTGGAGGCTGATTAACACTGTCTCTGGGATCAAGATGTCTTCACTGCTTGACATCTAAAGGACAATATATTTTTCTGTTTGTCTGTATATCCTGCATATTATCAGGAGCACTCTTATGAGCTCGAGGAATTAGCAGTGGCCTCTGCAAAGCATCAGTGCTTCTCTGTAGTCCCAGAGTGAGATGGTGCTTCATGATGTATATTTTTCAAAGTAATAGTTTTGAAAGATGCATCCCATTTTCCTTCCAACCTAGGAAACCAGAGGTATTTTCTGTGCCAAGACTTCCTTCCACCCTTATTGCAAACTGGCAATGCACAAAGAGCAGCTAGTGGAATATCTCATTAGCCAAATGCATTACCAAAATTAAATGCCCTACTTGTGCATTAACCTTCCTGTAACAGAGCACTCTGAGTTTCACCTCTTGCTGTCTGTGCTGATCAGTAGCACTTTTTTGCTATCCAGTTCATTTTGTATTGTTTCAAATCCTAAATTTGAAGCATAACATTAGTGTTATTTTTGGACTGACAGCACCAATGCATTGTAGATCTATGGAGAGATTCTGGCAGTGGAGTAGGGAGCAATGGGGGCTTCTGGCACTACCCTTTGTGCTTGGAGTCAAGGCAGGAGTGGAGGCTTGTGATGGGGGGCAGGACTGCATGCTGCTTTCTGTCGGGCACAAGCAGTTTTCAGGTGAAGGCAGAGGAGATTTGCTTTTTGTGCACCTCTTGTGCATCGTGAAAGTGACTAACTGCTCTTTCATTTTGAAACTGAAAAGGAAGCACATCAGCTCGTGGTTCTGCTGCTAAAATAATTTGTTTCAATGGCAGTTCTTGTTTCTGAATCCTGATGATTTGATTTTGCTGATTGTGAGTTTAGAGTATGTGCAGACTCATGAAAATTTCAGAAGCTTCTATGTTTTAATATCTTTCATCATGAATATGGGAGAAGTACTCTATAAGAAGAATAATAATGCTTCTTGTGTACAGTTATATGGCAATTAAAAAAAAGGCAATTATTTGGAGGTTAATGGTAATGGCATTTAACTCCATTATCTACTTTGCCTGCTTACAGCTGACTCATGACAGTGTCCTGAACCTACAGCTGCATAAAGTGAGTGGTAGGCATCATAGTACATAGAAACCTTGTGAAAATAATATTGTTTCTGAAAATGAAATGACCTCTCAGGAGCCTAGTCTTAGTACTAAATTTTTACTCTGATCATATTTATGTCTTGATTCTCACTCTGTGGTTCAGAAGGAGGTTTGGTTGTTGCAACCTCATCTTGACATTGCGTTACTTAAATAGTGTATTAAATATGATATAAATACTTGGGCACGGATGTTGTCAATAGATAATATGCATCCTCAAAATTGAGAATACAATTAAATGACTTTATAAATCAGGAAGGCATATAACATTTTGTAATGTTGATTTAAGGGCCAGCTAGAAGAAGGGAAAGTGCTCATGAATAGTGTGAATAGTTAGGTTTAATTCTTTGTTAGTATAAAAAAGAAGCACTGGATTCTGAATAACTTTATATTGGCTGTATTCACTAAGAAATGATGCTCCTGACTATTTCAGGCAATTGAGCAAGCTTATATATATACTACAAACTGAATACAAGCCCTTTCTGTTGTTAATAGTTGAAGAAAGACCCAGTCTTTACGTTGTGACATTTTTGTCTTTCCTACTTTTGTCAGCACGTCTTCTATGCTTCCACGCTCAGCTCAGAATGATATTTGCAACTGTTGTTTATCCAGACAAAGATACTTACTGTCATAGATTGGTCCTGACCTGAGTTTGTCATACCTCAGCTCCTGCCTTTGTCATACTTCAGGTCCTGCTTCAGCTTAAATTCTTGCAGGAGCAGCCTAGGTCTTTGACTGAAGGAACCTGTTGTTTGTAATACATCTATGAAGGGCAGCATTTCATACTGACTCGCAAGAAGAGATTTATTCTGGATTTAGGAGATGTTACTCTCATGCATATTTTTGAAAATTGAAGAGAAATAAGTAGCCTTCTACCCCCTTTCCCCTGAAGCAAAGAAATTTGACAGCTGCAAATGGAACAGGCTGAAGCCATTTTGGAGATGGATGTTTAAGTTGTACAGCATGGATGGGATTCTTTAATAAGTATTCTCTCTTTTTCTTTCATTACATGAGGTTTTGCTTTTCTTGGATGACACAGATACTTGTAAAAATGTAACAAGCTACTATTCTGAATAAGCCAAATAAGAAACAGATGGATCTCTTTAAAGAACAGTCTATCAGTAATATTAAAGGGATCTCATGTTTAGGGACCAGGCACCTCCTTTTCCTCATGCCAGCCTTCTTGGCCTGAACAAAGAGGCTCTTCTAGCAATGACTTGCATATGGCAAAGGAGAAAAAAGAGGTATTGGCAGCTACAACATAAAGCACGGCATTTTTTTTCTTTTCACAATTTATTTTTAATGTGCTATAACCTTAACTATTATGCACAAGGTTTTCTGTAGTGGACTGATTTAAACACAAGGCTTTACCCTGTTGTTAATGCCTCTTTCACACCACAGTTCAACTGGTGTAACTCCATTGACTCAGTGGAGTTCCTCCGACTTAAGTTTGATCCTCCCCCATTAATACCATGTAGAGCTTATATTCATGTGACTAAGCAAGAGCCTTCTGAATGAAGAAAATTCCAGCTGTATTGCATACAATAGGATGTACATAATACTCCTTAGACACCAACTTGTGCATTTTAGATTAGAGATTTACTTTGTGTTTTGCATTATCTTTTTGCTTTAGCTGAAGCGGCACTGTACGCTCCTGTAACACCCTTCTTGCCTCGTAACACCTTTCTCAATAAAGAAAGCTTAGCAGTATCAAAAAGTACCATATGGATGGCTATCCTCTCCTTCTTCATGAACAACAGCTTCATATCACACATAACATATATTTCTGTGCTATATACTATCAAAACCTGACTTACCTGCAGTACTGAAAGTAAGTCAGAAGGGCAGCTTCACAAATGGCTGGAGTATGCCCTTTTAAGCTTATTAGACTTCATGAGAGTATACTTGGTGTGTCAAGCCTGTGAGACAGCCAAGTAGCTGAAGGCAAGCATGAGACAGATTCTGTGATTCTTGTAGCCACCCTGACTACTCCCAAGGGCATTACGGGCAAAGCATGTGAGTTGCACAAAAGATGCACTTCAGAAATATCAAATAATAAAACTGAAATGTTCCTTTACTGCTGTTATTTTCTTTTACTTGGGATATTTCCAAAGATGGACGGGTGGGATGTACAGTACTTGTTTGTTGATGAAATGATAACTTAACCTAGATAAAGCACATACATACTGTTATTTTAATAAAAGAAATAAGGCTCATATTTAAAAGGGAAATATAATACAGTAAACATCCTTTTGTACTGGCCTAGTTATTTTTCTAAACTTGTGTGAGGCTGAGGTATTTGCCTTCCAAAATAAAATTTTTGCAAGAGTCTGCAAGTTCTGTAATACCTTTTCCAGTATCTGTTGAGTGAGCCAAAGGTCTGTGGTCAAGTGGGCATCTCAGTTACAAGTCTTTATTGAGCATCTAATGCATTAGGCTTTAAGTCCCATAGACCTTTCTCTTCCTGAGTAAAGCTGTTGAGCATTTCATTTTCAACTTCATCCTAGTTCCAAGGAAAACACCAGAAAATGAATCCAGTCTTCAACTAGTTGTGTCCATGAGTCTTGGATGTCTGTGATGTTTTGATTTAAACTATTCAAAGTGATCAGGAAGGGGTTTTTTGTTGTTTTGGTTTTTTTTTTTTTTTTTGGTTGGTTTTAATTTGATTTTAAAACAACTTGAAAACACAGGGAAAGAACTTATATTTTCAAATTTTAACCCTATATCCTATAAAACACTGACTTTTTTCAGTAGTTATTGAAGTCTTGTTAGGATGTCCTATTCAGATTTTCTCACCTTTTTGTGCGTCTCACTTTTAATACATTTTAGACTGATTTTGAAGCAAATATTTGATACGCCCAATCTTGTTCTGTAATTGTTATTGCTACTCCTCTCAAATTATAGTAAGATTACTTGTTGTAAACAAGGTAGAGATCAGAATGGAGGTAGATGTGAGTGTCGCTACCCACAGTACCTGAGGGTAATTACGCCAAGTTAGTGGCCTGGGATGCTCCTACTCAGTGATAGCTCTTATCAGTGCATCTGTTTTATGGTAGAATTTCAGTGTTAAAATGAATATGTTCCCTTGCTACCTTGTGACCTGTCAGAGGACTCCAGATGGAAACACCCTTCTTAGAGAAGAGAGACTAGATTAGATTAGGGAGTGAGAACAGGTGGGAAAATAAGTCATATGGTCTGTGTTCAGGATCAGTCCAATGCGGTGCTACAGGATCCTGATGCCACCATTTGTGCTTAGACCTGTTACAATAGCGACCGTTACAACCTACTCCAGGACTTCCGCATTTCCATCTCCAGCATTCCTGGGATCCTTTCAGGTGGCTTAGGGTATTCATTAGGGTCATCAATATGGGAGATGTGGAGAGAGTAGAAGCATTTTGCTATATCTTGAAGGTAAGAAAAGGGTGCACATGGAAAATTGCCTGAGTGTTTTGTATTTGGTATTCTCTTCCCATAACACCAAGTGTTCTGGTAGCACAAGCTGATCTGCATTTAGAAATCTTCCTAGAAACTTTCAAAATAGTTTGTCTTCAGAGTAGATGAATATTTCTTAAAAAACTGAGCTCCTGCATGGTGGGATGTTTTGCGGCTTCAGAATATATATAGTTTATTTTTGTCTTGAATTAGAACAGAGAGTCAAAAGTCTGCAGAAAAAAATTTGAAATGTTTCTCTTTGATACTATCAGATCAAATGTAAGAAAACAAAAATCTCCTTTCAGAGAAGAAATGCTGGATATTTGATGATGACAATATTAATGACCTTTGAAAACGCATTATAAATCCAGGGCAATGTCAACATTGGTATTAGTAGCAGATAAGTTTATTTAAATAGCATTTAAAGCAGCTTATTCATGAAACGCAATCTTTTGGATGTTTAGAAATGTCTTATTATATTATTGTGCTTAGAGCTTATAGTTATTACACTTAGAGCTGACCTGTGCTCATTTAGCTGGAACTGAAAAGTTGTTCTTGCAGTCTATCATATTTGCTTGGAAGGAAGGAAGGCTGGCCAAAAGCATCATTGTTGATAACTTTGTTTCCAGTGAGGAGGCACCAATAATGTTCAGATAAGCATCGAGAGCATTAGGTCTTCTCCATCAGAATGTTGTTATGTACCAACATGTTACACTGTCAATTATAGCCAAAAGAATCCTAGTTTAGTGTCTCTGAACAATGCTGGTACATTTTTTTTTGCAAAGAACAATGCTGGCCACACTTATCCATGAGATAGTCATTAGTAGTTTGATTAGCATTGTTCTGAAATATGGTTTTCCAGCCAAAACCTAACAACCTTCCCCTCAATCCCCTTCTGTGAAAACTATGCTAAAATTCTGTAAGGAACAATGAAGTTTTACAGTCATTTAGCGAGCACACTTTTGTTCTTCATTCGTGTCTGTACAATAAGGGGAAATCTGCGAAGTGGTGAATATCCTCAAGCCCCACTAAGTTCAGGAAGAAGCACCAGAGTTTAATTAGTCTTTAATATCTCTTTCTAAGAACTTTCCATTTGGAATTATTAAGATGACCTTATCAATATGCTCTTTTTCAGCAATGAGGGAGTGTGTTATATTTTAAACAAAAGAAACTACGCCATGCTGATTTGCAAAAGCCCAGGTGATTCCATGGCTCCGAGAAATCTGTTGTATGTAAGGACCTATGTACAGTTTGATGGACATTTTTGGTATTAAAAGCAAGATATAAGTCCAGGTCCCGAACTGAAGAGGCCTGGTGCTGCAGCAAGAACTTGGTAGAGACGTGTCTGAATCTGAGCTTCAGTAGTGACAGGTCGAAGAAGTGTTCCTTTGCTTTAGGAATTTGGGGTTGATTAGTGTGAGCCTTTGCAGCCCAATTTTCTATTTCCAAGGTCAGCACAAGAGGAAAATCAGAAAAGACAAGATTAATGCCTTCTGCATAGTATGCAGTACTTTAGGATTGAGACTTCCCTGCTTTCAGTCTGTTACAGAGGTACTAACCTCATCAAACATAAGAATTGTAAGATACTTCTTACCATTTCTGTAACACTTATGTGTCTCTCCAGGTCTGCAGAAATCGAAGCTTTCTGCAAATGGTGGATAAAAACATAGGTAGGGATCTGTTATACTCTGAATTTTCAATCATGTCAGGTGAAGATGAACAGGGAATATATAAAGAAAATTTGGCTAGTAAAGTTTGCTTCTGTGTTTCAAGGCTGGAATAATTACTGAGAATATTGAAAGATACACATGATAGCCTACTCTGTATCTGCTATGGTGGTAAGCCCTATGTTCATGTCATTGACCATGCAGTTGTCACTCAGCAACAGAAGCTAGCAGTTCCTGATTTCTGTCTATGGACAAGACTTGATATCATGAGGTCAAGAGTTGGAGCCCGTTGAGAAGTATGGGAAGCTGTAAAAGATAGTTGCCTAACCTATCTGAAAAAGTGATGTGTGAAGGTCAGGAGTGGCCTATCTGGCTTACCCCATCTGTTCCAGGGGAAATCAAAGTCTGCACGTCTCCACTTTCTATTGTAGACCTGGTGAGGTTTTGTATTAACAGGAGAGTGCTTTTCTCCATCAGTCTGTGAACCATCACAAAACAGTTCTGCTCTTTCTGTATCCTTCAGTGATGGCAGATAGGGTAGAATGCAGGATGTCTGAGCTTCAGTAACTTGTTTGTAGTTTTGTAAAATTGCATAGAGGAGAAATCCCTTCTGGCTGGCCTTGTAGAGGTCACAGAAATGAGTGGACTACATCTTTCTGCTTGATGACCTCGCCTACTCTTTTTCTCTATATCCTTGGTGCAGCTGCAACCTGTAGGATCATGGTGGAGTGTGCATTTTGCTGGCAAAAATCAAGATGTCAGCCAATATTTGTGGCACTTGCTACAGCACTGTATTTCATCCTTGGGATTTTTATTATGTGTTGCCATCAACCTGGTGTTGGCTGAAGCCTGAGAATAGTAGATGTCAAAGATCGCCCTGTGCTCTCACAAAGCTGCCATTTCTGTGTTCTCTGACACAGCCTTGTGACACCTCCTGCCAGCATCCCTGGCATCACTTCTTGCCTTTAAACCTGTAGTGTGGCTAAGGGCTGTGTCATAGTGGATGCCTTAAAATGACGTGTTTCAGCAGATGGAGAATGCAGTTGTTCCGGCATACTTCAGAGGTTCAAGTCCTGATCCTTTTCTGACATGCGATCCTTGCAAGTGTTTTTAAGGCTTGGGAAGGTCTACAGGTAAGAAAAATACTTTTTTTCTCTTAATTTGGAAAACTTCAGCATAAGGATCAGGGCTTGGACTGTTGTCCTGTGTCCTGTCCACATCTAAGACTGAGGGCTGCAAGGAGGTGCTGGGATTTTGGTGTAGGCCAAATGATGAAATTGGACACAACCTTCTTAGAACCATTTTCAAAGGTGATTAAGAGGGAGCAGAAAGTCCAGCTATGATTAGCTAAAGTTGTCAGTGACTAAAGTATGGGAAATAGGGTTCCTCAGGGGTCGGTACTGGGACCGGTACAATTTAATATCTTTGTTGGCAACATGGATGTTGGGATTGAGTGCACCTTCAGCAAGTTTGCCGATGACACCAAATTGTGTGGAGTGGTTGGCATGCTGGAGGGAAGGGATGCCATCCAGAGGGACCTGGACAGGCTTGAGAGGTGGGCCTGTGCAAACCTCATGAAGTTCAACAAGGCCAAGTGCAAGGTCCTGTATGTGGGCGGGGGCAATCCCAAACACAAATACAGCCTGGGCAGAGAATGGATTGAGGACAGCCCTAGGAGAAGGACTTGAGGGTGTTGGTGGATGAGAAGCTCAACATGAGCCAGCAATGTGCACTCACAACCCAGAAGGCCAACCATATCCTGGGCTGTATCAAAAGAAGCGTGGCCAGCAGGTCACGGGAGGTGATTCTGCCCCTCTACTCTGCTCTTGTGAGACCCCACCTGGAATATTGCATCCAGCTCTGGAGCCCTCAGCACATGGACCTGTTGGAGCGGGTCCAGGGGAGGGCCACCAAGATGATAAGAGGGCTGGAGCACCTCTCCTATGGGGACAGGCTGAGACAGCTGGGGTTGTTCAACCTGGAGAATAGATGACTCCAGGGAGACGTTATAGCAGCTTTCCAGTATCTGAAGGGGGCCTACAAGAAAGCTGGAGAGGGACTTTTTACAAGGGCATGTAGTAATAGGACGAAGCGTAATGGCTGCAAACTGGAAGAGCGTAGATTTAGAATAGATATCAGGAAGAAAATTTTCACTATGAGGGTGGTGAAGCACTAGGACAAATTGCCCAGGGAAGTTGTGGAGGTCGCATCCCTTGAATTGTTCAAGGCCAGGCTGGATGGGGCTTTTGAGCAACCTGGCCCAGTGGGAGGTGTGTCTGCCCATGGCAGGGGGGTTGGAACTAGATGATCTTTAAGGTCCCTTCCAACCTAAACCATTCTATGATTCTATGAAGTGAAAGAGAGAGGCAGTGGACACTTATCTCTACATTTTTCAATTGTATTCAGGCAGCACTGTTATAATGACATACATGACATCTTTTGTATGGCTGAAAAGCTCTCTATTCTTCATGAAGTTAAGAGGCTCTTTTCTACTGAAATCCAGCAGAGATGGAAAATGATGGCTGCCTTCCCTGCTGCTGAGAAAATCTTGCAAACCCTGATAACTGATCTTGCAGTACTCACTTCAGTGCCAGTGTCTTACTCATGTGTCCTGTGTTGGCAGTTACAGACAATTATTTGAGCTGGAAAGCTTGGGCAGCACGCATGAGGTGTCTGTTTTTGTGGTTAGAACCTGGATTTTGGCTTGTTGCAATGTTAAATTATGAGGATTAGTAATCTTTTGAATCTGCTAAACTGAAAACTTAACCAGCTAAGATCTGGGAGTGAAAGACTATGTGCCATCAAGGTTTCACTGTGGTGCTGCATGGAGCAGACAGAACAGGGAGCCTGTGAACTGTTGTTAGACTGGTTGCAGAGTCGAGGGGAAGTCACAGCTATTTATGGAGCATCACTAGTCTTGAGGAACTTCTATGACTAAAAGACATAAATAAGAGTGATATACAAGAGTGATATACACACTCACAACCCTGTAAATATGTCTCCTTTCCTGTTTCTGCCTGGACAGACTGCTCCAATTTATCTAGATTGTAATGAACACTCATCTGCCTTTGTATCTGAGTTGTACTTGATCTCTCTAGAGACACATAGGTCCAAGATATTGGACCTGTGGCCCTCCATGCCCTGAGCATCTATCCTATTCTTGTCTGAAAACTGTATCTGTCCCTGGATATCTGCCATGCCATCCTGTTTCCTGCAGGTGCCCATAAATTTTGAGATTTACATGACCATATTCCTGGATTACGCATGACCAAGCTCCAACTCCTTTAAGGCATGACATTGTTTTGACTTGCTATCTTGTGTGTAACCTTCAGTGCCTGTAGTTTGGCCCAATAATGGCCCAGGATCCTGATGGTCCACATGGCACATACTGCACATAAATGGCCCATATAGCCATGCTGCTCTGATCCAAATCCTTCATCCAGAGGACAAGGAGGTCCCCCTGGGATCACTCTCACAGTGAGACAGATCAGACTTCGTACTGTGGCCTTATAGTCATCACAGGGGTGAAGGCATAACTGTGGCCATAAATAGGTAAAAGGCTAGAAGGCTATGTTGCTGTCAGTTTTGCAGGAGAGTTGCACTCTGTAGGTAGTTGAAGGTGATAGCAGCAGTATCCAGTGAAAAACAACATTTATTTCTCCACATGGAATAGTAGGGAAGGGGCCTTGAACTTACTTACAAAGGAAGCGGGACATCCAGAAACATCATTTCCAAATTTTTCATGACTGGAGAAGTGGAAGCATAGGCCTCCAGCTGGGTGCAAAGGCAATTCGGGGCACAGAGAAGTACACAGATGATCATAATTTTTTCCAGAAGAAATGGTTGTTCTGACTTCATCTGAGAGTTAGACTGAGTTAAGTCTGAGCTGCTGCTGTCTTTGGTCTGTATTATGGATCAGTGACCACTTTTAGGTGATTTTACCCAGGTTTCTATCATTTTATGAATTAGATAGTATGATGTTATCCATTTATGAACATTTCCCTCACACAAACCTTTTCAGCAGCCTATGAGCTTGTCAATCTGGGCAGAGGTAACTGTTGTGATGTCAAAAAGGCACAACTTTATTAGGTTCTGTTAAAATGAGAAGGGATTTTTTTTTCAGCCAATTAGTACTGAAGAAAAAAGCAAAACCCATGTCTTCCTCAAACACAGCACACCATGTACTTCTTATTAAGGACAATACGTGTGCTGAGTGTCACATTTCAAACTTCAGCTGTTTTTGCTGTTGCCCTATTCAAAAACAAGTATGGTTAGAATTTCATTACAATGGGAAAAGTGTGTGTGTATATTTGTTTCCCACTGTTCCATAGCACAAAAGCTGTTGGGAATTTGCTCCCTTTTTAGCAAGATGTACTGGTGTTGTGTTTTGTTTTGTTTTTACCCTAGAGCATAAAAAAGAAATCAGCTTCAAAAGTGGATAAATGTGTGAAACCAAGAGGCTAAGGAAGAAATTGTTTTCCAACTTTAACTAGTATTGGTGCTTTTCCTGTGATAGTTGACTGAATTCTTCAGCTAAGGATCTCAAAGTACATAAAATTGAAGATATAATTAGTGTACGTATTTCTGGAGGTTCAACTGACATCAGGCTGTTATGTGATGTAGTATGTTACTTCTGTAAGCAGCTTTGCAGCTTCTGTGTTTCACTGCACAGATCTTTCTGTGGCTGTATATGAGGCTTTTAGGGCTCTCTTACATTATTCCAACCACATTATGTAGGGTGAAAGGGTTAGTGTACATGTCTAATTTGACAAGATAGATGAAGTGAAGGAATCAGTCTTTATTGTTGAAACAGGAAAATGAGGTGAAGGAGACATATGCCAAAGATGAGATAGATTAAGGCTAAGAACTGAGGCCATGTCTTACAATTCCCTTAGTGATAAGAGAAAGTATTTCTGTTTGGTTATGGCAAACTAACACAGGTAGTGTGCCATACTGAAGCGATATCTCTTAAGGTCTTTTGGAATTCCCCTCTCTCCTCCCCTGCCTATTCACAGCAAAATGCATTTTCACTAACAATGATTCTGCAGTGCTTTTGTACTATATGTACAGGAAGCTGAATGAGTGTCTGGGGACCTTTTAACTGGATCTATAAAAAGTCTGTGTCAATAAAATCCTGTCAAATCTATCCTTCAGTACTGTGATTACAGAAGAGGAAAAAGAAAGGCATTGCTCAATGTGACTGCAATATTCCAGCGCGTAATCTTCTCCCATGTGGTCATGTTTCCTCAGATAAGAAAAATTGCCACTCTGGTGTCAGTGGAGATGGGGTCACTGAATAGGAACAGGAGCGTTTTCATTTTTTTCACAATGGACAGTTGTTTTGTGTGTTTTCCTGACTGGATAAACTATGTCCATGGTTACTGACCAAAGTTTATTTCTGTAGGAAATAGGTAACCATGTTTGTGCAGTGGGGGTATCAGAACACAGAGGATTTGAAAGGAAAGGTCCAGAGGTCATCAGCAGAGGGGATATGATGAGGAAATGCAATGAGATATATCGTGTGGATTCTGGCATATACTTCATGGGATGCTTCCTTTCAAGAGCTGGTGAGCAAGAGAGAGGAATAGAAGCTCTTTGATAACACAGCAGCAGGGTAAATTCATTTTAGGGCCAGCTCTTCACCTTGTATAAAACAGTGCAACTGATTTATGCCCACAGAGGATTTGGCTTGAAGCTTTAATTGCTTTCTTGGCTAAGTTCTGTTTTCCTTATGTGTGCTCAGACTATCAAAAGAGTGTTAAATGTTATATTTCACCAAAGCCTGTTGCTCCTGCCACTCTATTTGTTCATTATGTTCTCCTGAAGTATTGCTGCAGAGTAACTTTATTTCATAGCTCCAATAAAAAATGTGTCCAGAACTACAAATGGCTTTATGAATGCCAACAGCATTCCTAAATTGTCCTTTCTTGTTAAGTGACCAGTGGAATGCTGACAGACTATAAATGTAGAGTTAATCTTACCAGATAATTTATGCCACTGCTACACTGTTTGTATCCTGTGTTTCCACATTCATCTTCAGGTTTCCACATTGCTTCAGGTATAAGGTGTGTTGTGACCTTGTGTAACATTACTGCCTAGAACACCAATTAAATGGTGACTGCAGCTCATGTATGTGTATAAAGCTGAGTGTTGTGGAGAGTGAGAAGTGTTGCTCAGAGCAGACTAAAGGCCCTGCCCAAAACCAAGGATGGAAACTCAGGCATGTGGTTTCTGCTGAGTGCTGTGCAGTTCTCCTGTCTAAGTTTAGGATCTAAGGCATTAACATCTACTTGAACTGGATTTATTCTTGAATACTGTGTAACTGTTACAAGGAGAAAGTGATGGTACTTTCTGCAAAGGGTTGACAGTATAAAAGAACAATGTCAAACAAATATTGGACAGCACAAAGGATATTTTAAAATCACTTTTGTGGGTAAGAATCAAATGGATAGAGAGACTGAATGATTTACATAGGATCATGCTGATAAATGTGAAATGTGAAGTTAAACTGAAATTTCAGGCCAGCGCTTTAATGGCAGAATGTGAACTACTTTTGTTTCACTGTTGCTTTGTACATATGTGTATGAGTTTATCTATATTTTGGTTATACTTGAATCATAGTCAAATATTCATGGTAAGAAAAATGGCTGTGCCAAATTCAGATGTGACTGTAACCCTGGCTGCTTGATACCATATTTCTGAACCAGGCAGTGGAATGGGATGCAAGAAAGTGCTTCACCTGCCTCCATGCAGAAGCCATCTGTGTCTGGTTTAGCAGGGAGCTGGTTACCTAAGGATAGCTGGCTGATGTTGTGGTGGAGCAAGTCAAAAGCATTCACCAAGACCATTTCCATTATAATATATACTATGGTCTCGTACAATAGGCTGGAAAAAACTGTACTCAGTAGAAAACTCATCATTACTTTCCTCACATCCTCCAAAGGATCTCAAAGTTTTTAGATCTCTGAAGTCTCTCTAGAGGTGGTTAGAAAGGTGTGAAATTGTGCATTACGCTACACTCATAGTAAAAGATCATTTTTGCATGGGTAATGTACCTATCTGAACTGTAGCAGACTTTTCATGTTACCTTTTCTCTCATCAGGTGCATATTCTTGGTATTGGGAAGCTGTAACGCAATCTGATACTCAGCAGTTTGTGATGTACAATCAATGTGCTACTCTTATAGCCATAATAACACCTCATAGTTGCAATGTGTTTTTATGCAGCACAAGAAAGTCATTGGTCCTCACAGCATGCTTGAGGTGTTGCTTGTGGCTGCAATGAAAGAAAGTGAAATTAGGAATCAGTAATTTTTTGGTTCATGCACTCCATGTGAGGGAAGCAGACTGGAGCTTCTCTGACAGTGGTAAGACTTTTCCTTGATTGACAGTCTTAGGGGCAATGACAGCTGAAGCTCTGTGTGGGTGGAATGCAGAAGGGTTTATGATGATTTGTATTACAGATCTTTTTTTTTTTTCTGCAAATAAATAATGTGTGTTCAGCCTGGGGTGGAGGCAGCTTCAAGGGTGGACCAACAGCAGCCCCCCAGTGACTGTGGGAAGGTTATTGAGAAGGTGGTGCCAGGCTATGCATAGCAGCGCGTGGTGGGAAGATAAGACCCAACAGACATTTATTGAGATAAGAGAGGAGCAAACTGTATACAGGGAGGAACATTTCCTCCACAAGGGCAGTCAGGCAGTGAAGCAAGTACCCAGAGGGTATGGTCTCTGTCCTTGGAGATTTTCAAGACCCAGTTGATCACAGCCCTAAGTGTTCTGGTCTGACCTCATGGCTGAGCCTGCTTCGAGCAGCAGGTTGGACTAGAGACATCCTGAGCTCCCTTCTAACATAAAGTATCCTGTGATCCCATGACAACTTACACCACAGAACTTTACCATGTAATTTCTTGAGGAAGCTGATACATTTTGTTTTAGTGGAATCATACATCTCTTAGAAA
Organism: Ibidorhyncha struthersii; assembly: GCA_013398815.1. Lineage (NCBI taxonomy): Eukaryota > Metazoa > Chordata > Aves > Charadriiformes > Charadriidae > Ibidorhyncha > Ibidorhyncha struthersii. The sequence continues at coordinate 73,468 of VZSZ01004064.1, forward strand.
TTATTTCAGCTTTGATTAAATAATTCTATTCTCTTATAACTATTTTGTTAATTATGCTTGTGGTTTACAAGACGGATGACAGCTTAGCTCAAAACTCTCCATGCCAAAATTCATAGTAAAACCAAACACCTCCTACCCCTTCTCTGCTTTTCTTCTTTTCCTTCTTTCTCTCCAGAAAAAGTCCCCAAATAGAATTAAAAAATCCCCTGATTGTTAAGTGAAATATCAATACAGAGGATAATATATATTGGTTCAATCTTTGGTTCTATTTCAGTGGTTTTATTTTGTGTCCTTAAATTAAGGACAATGTCTTTTGTCTTTACTCAAAGAAGGTTCTGTTAAGTCATTGGGGCAATAAGACTGAATTATGGGCCACATGGGGCACATTGTTCTTCAGACATACATTGGACTGGCAGCTGGAAGTTCCCATCATCTCATTATATGGGTTTATACTCAAGAATAAACTTTTTTTTTTGTGTCTGCAAAAACTGAAGAGGAAAATACTTTTATATTCTTAGAAATGCTATACTATATTGCAGAAATGAAGTTACAGAAGCTACGAGAGGAGAATAAAGAGCATGGTGTTGTTCCAAGATATCTAATAGGAATTCCCTGAGTTAAATCCATGCTAGAAATTCAAGCATGCTTTTTTTTTTTTTTTTTTTTTTTTTTTTCATGTAAGAGAGTTNAAAAGATCTAGTGCACATGGCTCAGTTTTTATTCACCATGTATAAAATTGGCTACATATTCAGGTCATGAGTTGAGAGGATAAGATTTTGAAATCTTTGGCTTGCTTTTGGCATTTAACTGGAAGAAGATCGTGATAGGAATCACATTCACATGGTATTTGAATAAAGAGTCCAGAGAGGTGGTGGAGCCTTGGACTCTGGAGACATTCAAGACCTGCTTGGAAGCCGTCCTGTGCAACCTGCTCTAGGTGAACGTGCTCTGGCAGGGGGGTTGGACTAGATGGTCTCCAGGGGTCCCTTCCAACCCCTATCATTCTGTGATTCAGTGATTCTGTGAATAGGGTTATATCATGCTGTCAGCTCTGCCAGCTTTATTTACCTAACTCTTCAGCTGTACCACTGATATCTCAATAGGGCTATTGATTTGGTAAAGGAGGATTTAGGCAAGTAATGGGCAGAATTAACGTAAATTTAATTTGTTTGCCCCTACCATGAAATAAATTCCTCTTTAACAAAGGCCCATCTTCTGCCTCTTTTTCTCATTCTCAATGGTATTGTACTCCAACTGTAGGAAGGTACTTAGTAGTGAAACACAAACACCAGAAAGGAATGAATTAATCTCATATAGTTTAGCCGTCTAAAAGTTGCACTTATCTGAAACAGTTGCTTTGGCTACTTCTAAAATAGAGGCAAATCAACAGGTGTTCTAGCAAAGCTGTTCATCCCTTCTTAGGAATATCTAGTTGACTAATTTAAAGTTTGTTCACATTTTAGTTAGCTAAGGCTAAACGAGATGAGCCCCACTATCAGCATGGTAGAATTTCATCTTCTCTATGCAGAAGTGGTCATATTTTTATATATTGACCTTTCTAGGTGGAGTTGAAGTAAATTAAGAATGGTATTCTAATATTCAAAAATAGCCTGTGAGTCATTACAGTATATTATATATTCTAAGAAACCTACACTCTCCCATCTATAAAAAATAATATTTTTATTGTCTAAAGTGACAATCATCTCTTACGATTTGTATATTATGTAGCAGATTCATTCCTGCTCAACGGCTTTCTGAGCAGTCATTTACTTACTGTGCCACAAAGTGGGATGCAAGCCAGCAACATGAACAACATAAAATAACAATAATGTGTACAAACCTATCAGCAGCACACCTTCAGCTCAAATATTTACTGTATGTAATATTTTGGTCCTGCAGTGCACAAAGAACCTTTTGTCCAGAAAGCCAATAGAAATCATGGAGAATCACTTTGTATTTTCTGCAGAAGGCACTGAGATTAGCCAGAGCAGAAAAATACCAAAGTGTCAGTCCTGATTATGCAAACATTAATTCAGAACAAAGATTTTGCTTTTATAGCTGTATTTTTTTTAACAAGTACACCGTTTCTCAGAAATAAGAGAAGATCCCAAATGCGGTTACAGTCCTAAACACAATACTGCACCAATTTTCCCAGTTTCTTGGCTGCATATTTAAGGTGAGCCTATTAGCCAGGGATAACTGAGCCCAGCAAAGACAAAGTGATGCTAAGGGTGGTAGCGCTACATAATACACCTGATATGTTCTTTGTTCTAAGATCTGAAAGGGTTTGTTATAAAATGGGTTTGTGGGTAGTTACAAAATGAGTTAGGAAGGACTAGTTATAAAATCTTGCAGTGCTGACTATGATGAATATGCTGCTTCAGTGGCACTAGCACTGGGGGAAGTATTCTTTTCACCAGATCTCTATTCTCAGGGGGAAATATCTGGACCTTGCTCACGGTCAAGTGGCTGAGAGACATAAATAACTTGCCCTACATGAAGCAGACTAGTTTTATTAAGTTACCTTTTTTTTAACATCTCTCCAGCTAACTTTGTGCTTGGAACAAGGTGAGGTCCCCTCTTCTGCAGGCCCCCTGTATCTGACACATGAGGCAACCCCAAGGTTCCTCGGCACTGCATTACTTATGTTTGACTTATTTGCAGAACTTCAGTCCCCTGCTTTACACTGTCAGTAGGTCCAGCTTTCAGCAGACAGTGATGGCTCTTCAGATGTTTTAAATGGAACAATGCATTATTCATATGCCATAACATGAATTCATGGCCGTTCCGCAAAGGAAATTACTTCTACCTACTTCTAAGACTTCTCCCATTCAAGAAAATTAAACGAAGCACTCAGAGATGTTTTTAATTGCTTACGACTCAGTTGAGAAACTTCTAAGAATGAGTTTCTTTTTGTAATGTAACTTGAGAGCTCATTCATTGAGTGTAATTATGCTGTATGATGGATTGGGAAGTATAAGTGGAGAGCTAAATAAGATGGAGATGACAAAATAATGGTAATAAAAATAATAGTGCTTGGGTTATGTGATACATCCTGACAGTGTACATCACCACACTGTCACTGTCTTTGAATACTAACGTAGCCTTGTGGCTTCTTCCTGTAGCATATATTTAGCAAATGGCATGCATTGTCTCTTTTCAGTGTACAAATGGCTTGGCTGCATGCTTTGGAGGTCTTTGGAGAGGTCAGAGTGAGAAGGCATTTTGGTTTGTCTGTGGAGTGACTGCAGACCTGCGTGCTTGGGGTCCATGTGCTACACGTCTCATCTGTGAGATCAGGTGGTGATTTTCACAGTTACGGAGACTTGCCATGCCTCTGCTCTTTTCCTGCCTGGGTGCTCAGCTGGAGTCTGAGATGAAGCCTCCAAAGAGCTGTAAAGGCTGCTGGGTGCAGTCTCATGTGTGTAACACCATAGTGACCCAGATAAGGCACTGAAGTTGTTTACCACTAATGAAACATCCATGACTTTTTCAATAGCAGTGTTAGAAAAGCCTTTTATAGATTCTTTAACACAAAGCAAACACATTTTATCAGTCACATGAATGAATGTGTTTGCCTGTCTAAATTGCTGTATGGTACCAGGGCTGTTCCTGTTAATCGGTAACTAGGAGGCTGGCTGGAGAAGAATCACTTTGCCACCTCAGTTGAGTGTTCACTGAGGCCTGCAGAGGAGAATAGCCCACACATTCAAAGAAAGTAACTAATAGAGGTGGCTGAGGTAGAGCTTCAAAGAGAGAACAGGAGCACTTCTGAACATGAGATATGTGGGGAGGAAAGGCTTATTGCTAAACATTTTCTTTTCTGAGTGCTAACTTTCGCTGTAACTTAAGAAATCAGACTACATGTGCTTTCCAGACTCCCTGGTTTTGTCTAGTGAGACGAAACCAGCCTTTCCCACTCTTCTGTTTCTTTTTTCCCACCCTATTCCAGATGTGCAGGCCTGCATAAACCAGCAGGATTCCAATTATAATGATACTTTCCCATTCACTATTCATCCAGTTTTTTCTTGAAGTGAAAATGAAATGTGACCCAAAATAACCCAGGTTGGGGGGGGGGACATGGATGAAGTCTACTATTATGTACATGCGATTTATTTTTCAAGAGTATTTTTTTTTAATCTTTTTTTTCAAGTACTAAAACAAAACGAAAACCCACAAACAGGAAGAATAAAAAATTGGATGTATGCAGGAGACTGCTGTTCAAACCGATGGCATCTGAGGACAGAAATTATCTGCTAGATGGAACAAATGAGCAAGACCCTGGTACGTAATGATTACTAACTAATAAAAACAATATCAAGACCCATAGTGATGAGACTCAGAAAAATTACTTCTACAAACAATACCAGCATTCTTGCTAGGAGGATACGGATGAATAATAAGAAATATAAAGAGCAAAACCTCTGACACTAAGTCCTGGAGCAAAATTTTAATTTGCTTCTTTTTCCAGAATCACAGAAATATGGAATAGTGTAGAATAACTGAAAATTAAATATTATAGTATTTATCCCACTTTAAAACTGACAAGGAATTTGTAATGCTGTTCTATTTTTCTTTTCCAGGTAAGTTGTAAGAGCAAAAAGAATGCATTGCTTTTTCTTATGCAGTTTGTACATCAGAACTGGGATGTGTGGCGTTTTACAGGCTAAACAAACAATACGCAGAGGCAAGCTGAAGTATAAGTCAAGAGTGTAAGTTTCTCTCAGCTCCTGTGTGCTTTCCAGAAAAAAAAGAGCAATTTTTAAAGAGTAAGCCATAGTATTTTGAGTCTGGGAGAAGGCTGAAGAAAGGTATGAGGACTTCGAAAGAAAGGCCAGAAAACACCCGAGAGAAGAGAGTAGAGAGCCTGATATAGCCAGTGGTCACGTACCTCCAGAAAAATTGAATTCATCATTTAACATAAATTTGAAGAAAGCATGGCTGGCTTTCTTTGGCTTTCTTTTAATTTTTTATCTGAAAAGCTCTCAACAGGGCTTTCCTAAAACAGCCTTTTGGGTTTTGCTGAAGACAAAATCTATATAAAGCTTGTTATAAAAGAGTCAGTGGGGAAGTTGATTTTATTTTTGTTTCTAAACAATAAAAGGTTAGAGGAGTTTTGTTAACTCAGTTACCGCTCTGACAATTAAACTCACCAGGATAAATAAGAATGTGCTGAACTGTTCTGAAGAAACTGGTTTCAAAATGGGCTGTTTCCAATGACTGGCTCTCAGGTGTGGATAGCCTCTGCCCTGTGCCAGAGCTAATTGCTAATCTTAAGGTAAATGCAAAGGTTTCAGGACATCCAGAGGAGAAAGTATTGTCCTGTTGTAAAGCCCAATGGATCCAACCAACCTCTCAAAACAAGGTGCTCCAGGCAGTTCTCAACCTGATTCCATACCCATAAGCTGCTGAGGTTTTTAATGATTGCAGCTGATCTCACTACCGGTTATTTAGTACCTCTGAAAAATTGAGTCCCTAATTACTGCATCCTTCCAGCAACACGCAGGGTGTAACTCTGCAACCATGGTGGAAGATGAAAATGCTTTTCCCTCTTTTTTTTTCCTCTCTTGACATTTAGTCACATACTTACTACTTTCAAATCTTATTTCTCATGCGTTTGGAATAGAAGACAGTAGAATCTTATGCTAGGGGAGAACCATGTAATTGGCTGAATATCTACAGATCTGTTCACAAGTTACCAAATGTTTTAATAGGAGTGCCATGCTTTGTCATAATTCTGAATACAGGACTGTAAGTTCCAACTAACATGGATTTTTGTTGTATAATTACCATTTTTTCCTAGAATATTTTCTTTGTAAAAAAAAATAAAATATTCCAGCTAGGGTATAGTTGGATTTTTTTTTATGCTCCTCTGCTCGGCTAGTATCATTGTCCAAATTAACAAGAACTTGTGCCTTTAGCAGTTTAAATGATTGGATTTTTGCAGAACCCAATGTTCTGACCACAGCAGAGACACACATAATCATACACATTCTCACGGGCACCCATATATAATTTTAATAGATTGGTTTGATATCTAGCTCTTTACCATTAATGCAAAAACTAAACTCAGAAGATGTTATTCATGTGAAAATTCTTGTTTACACCAAAGGAGTTTTCCTAGCACAGTGCTAATCTGTAAACCTAGAAATACCTGAGATTTGCCTTGCAGCACTTATTCAAGGAACTACACAGCAAAATATGCCTTTTGAATTCACAGCAGCCAGAAGAGTTGCTTGTTGATATTACATCTCAGCCCTTCTCAGTGGAACCTGATACTCTAATTTTTCTTCTTTTTGTAGATTAGGAAATTAATATATAGATGGCATAGGTGAGAACAAAAAGTTACAAAGGACGTCTGTTGGATCTTTGTGACTGCAGCCTCCATCTCCGGATACATAGCCTTTTCCTGTGCTGGCCAAGAGTACCAGGCCACGAGCTCTTCCTTTCGCAACACTGCTGAGCTACCTTGTGGAATGAAAATAATATGTGTTCTCTCTTTCATTCATCCCACTGAAAACTTTCTTCCAAAGTTAAATGATGGAACTTCTTCCATGCTGGTTTCTAACTGTTGAAACTCTACTGAGTTCAGGAGTTTTTGATAGCTGACAACTGGTGGGATAGGAGAAAAATCAGACTCTCAAACTCTCCTTTAGAAGCCTGGTTTAAAAGAAAAAAGTCACATTTAAAAAGGCTGAGCACTTGCCTGTGCACTTGACAAGATTTTAAACAATTAGGCAACCAGCAATGGCTTCTGATCCCATGGAAACGGCTGTAGAAAAAAAAGGCCTTCCTCCATTGAAAAGTGATTAGTTTAAAGCATTCTGTCCCATTTTTGGCAGTTTGATGGTAGTTTCCATGGGGATGGGAGTAGAGGATTGCTGAAGTGTTATCATAACTCCTGCAAATGATACAGATGGAGGTTAAAAATGTAAATTATATTTCAACAGCACCTGTAAATGTATTGATTTTGGGAGAGGGAGAAGAGAAAGACAACAAAATGTTTTTTCTCTTTCTCCATCTGCAATACATCTCTGATGAATGACGCAACTAGTCAGAAATGATCTTTTTGGCATCTTGTTCATAGTTCTGGAATGTAGTAATATTTACTGCTTTGAGAACATGATGACCAGGGGTGTCAAATTTCTTCAAAAGTAGATATTGTTATGCTTATTTTATAAATTGGACAGCTGAGTCAGAAAAAAGGTTAAGTGGCCAAAAAGACCCGGAACCGGGGCTATTGCTGGAAAAACACTGTCTGCTTCCTTCTAAAGCCCTGGATAGGTGACTGTAAAGCTTAAATAACGACTCTTTCTTTTTTTCAGGATGCCGATCTCAGGGCCCAGGGTTCACCAACAGGCCCCAGTGTCCCTGCCTGGCCCATGGGGCTCCCCTACCCTGCCCATGGCCCAGGACCCCATGTCAGCCCCCGGGGCCGTCAGACCCTGCCCCGGCGAGCCCGCAGCAGGGATGGTCTCCAGCTCCCCGCATCCCTGCCCTGCCCGGGCATGGGCCCTGCCGAGCTGGGCCCACCGGCAGGCCCACAGTCTGGCCTGGCCTTGGCCTGTCCCCTTCCCCAGGGAGGTGCCCTGGTGCCCCCCGGCTGCACGGTGGGACAGGCCCTGGCTGCCAGACCCTGCCTGGGGGATCCTTCCAGGGAGCTGCTGGCCCAGGCTGCACCCTGGCAGTGAGGCCAGGCAGGGGCTGACGGCCCCGGGCTGGGCTGCAATGGAGTCCTGGGCCATGGGCAGGGTGGAGGAGGCCCCAGGGGGGCCAGGCAGGGTCAGGCAGGGCTGCGGGTGCCCTCAAGGCCTGGCCCTCCAGTGACAGCCAGTGACAAGCACAAGAGTTTTCTTGGGAGCTGATTTTTGAAGCTTTTCAGCTCTGGCAGTCCTGAAATGGAAAGGTAAATTTTGTAGCTTCTGAAAATGACCTCAAATCAAGTCCTGCACCATCGTGGCTTTCTAACACCTTGCCCGGCTGCGATGTGGGGAAATGATGGCGCTTGAACCCAGTGCTCTCTCTGTTTCAGCTGACGGTTGGGTCTGAAACCTGAAGGGTGTGAAATACTTTGATAATTTTTGCACTCAGTCAAACAGATACCTAAAGGGATTTTTTGGAGAGGAGGATGGGAGGAAGAGAGAACACAATTCTCACAGAACCAAGCGGCGAAAAGGTCTTCTCGTCACCCTTCTTTTCCTTTGTTTTTCTACTTGGTAACATTGAGGACATAGTTTGTGACTGTGAATTGTGGAGTATCTGCATGGAGATTAAAATCTCTTCAATAGATTCATGACGTGAAAAAACATTTCTATGTGGTTTGCTCATGGAAAATCTAATTTTAAACAGTGTTGCTTAGCTGTGATTTGTTGGAGAGCTGCACTGCATCGTTCCTCTGGTCTGATGTGATGAACTTTGAGGTGCTACTACGTATTCCATACTAGCTCGTAATTTCCTATGAAGGACATAGGATGCACTGAAGAATAGATCCACCACCTCCATTTAATGTTGTCTCAGTACTGCATTATGCAAATGCAATGTTTTTTTGCCTGTGAGTATTTGTGACAAATATACAATTCAACCATTATTAGTTCCAGTTTCTTAAAAAAAATTAAATTGTCAATTTTAATACATTTCAGTTTATCTTTATTCTTAAGTTGTGCTGTGGAACGCTTTACAGTTACAGCTGAATTTAATTCTAATTTCAAGCTAACTCCTAATTTAATCAACATTCGGCGCACTTCTATAGTCTGCCTAAATCTATTTAAATAAAGAAAATATTCTTTCCGCTGTCTTATTTGGGTAGGAAAAGACATCAATCATTTAACAACTGGTAAGAAACTGAGAGAACAAAGGTTTAAAGGTGAACACTACATAATTATTTAGTGCATGACTCTTGACATGAGTGATTTGTGTCTATTCATTTTCAAACCTCCTTCTGTAGTTTTATGACTTCATGAAGAGTCATCTTTGCTGGAGAGACTTGCTGAATCAGACTGCGGAGTGTCATTTGCTTAAGTTTAAATATGAATTTTAAATTTTCTGATTTGTTTTTTGGATAGTTATTTAGGTAATAGTAGATTTTTTTAATCAAATAATTTATATAAATTTTTTAGCTTTGGTTGACAATAAATGGCACAAACAATGACTGAAGAAATGCCTGGTCTCACAAAGAAATCCAGGAGTTTCAGAAAATCTGTGAAGAGAATAATTACAGATTGAAATGCAGGGACTGTATTAGGGGGAAAAACATGGAGCTCAGCTGTGTTTGGAAGAGCTACGGAAAGGAAATAAAGCCATTGGTATTTCAGTGGCCAAGAATGTCTAAAATCTGGTAATGCACCTTGGTGGCTATTTAACTGAAAGCAAATATTTATACTCATTTTGAGTTAATTTCTACGCAGAGTGGAATTGCTAATGGTAACACCACTACCTATAAATGGTGCTGCATTGTCAAAGTTGAACTAAGTGAAATATTAGTTTATGTTATATTTTCACCATTTACTGAAAAAGATAAAACTGAAAATTAATTACGAACCTTTCATATGCATATTAATAAACAGCTTTCAAAACTACACTGAGATTGCTGTGACTGGACACCTCAGTCACATCAGAAAGTTAAGCTCTGTTAAACTAGGTTTTTATTTATTTACACGCTGAAAGAAGAGCTAATACAATGTTCAGAATAGTAAACTTCCTTCTGATAGGTTATATAATTTAAAATGTGGTGAAACTTGGAGAATTATAGTACTTAATTTACTGTTGCAATCAAGTGGTTTGTATGAATGATGTAAGACTACATTGTTGTACATTTTTTATTGTTTTTTTGTAGCACTTAGCTGTCATATAATTTTTTTTTTTTTTAAAGAAGAATGTTGTTCTTAGAGCCTATACTGATTTTTTTTTTTTCTGGCTTTGTTCTGATACTTGTACTGGAGAGTCCACTGCGAACAACTGAGAAACTTCTGCATAAACTGCAGCCCTATGGCAAATATTTGTCTCTATTGAGCTATGTGAAATGATCTTTTAACTCACTCTGAAAAGAAGAACAAGTTGTCTTTTTAGGAATTGGATGTCAGTGGGATGTAATCATTAGAGTCACTAGCATGTCTGTGATCTGTGAAAGGAATGCAATAAGCTAAAAATTCTTTGCTCTGTATTTTCAGTGCATTGGGCCAGTAGACTCTAGACACTATGCAGAATCTTACCCACTGAAAAGTATGCAGGATAAATCTTCAAATACTAAATGATTAAGCATACAGGAAAATCCCGGCTAAACTAATTTTAAAGCAGACTAGAGTTATTCTAGAAATTTATTTCACACTTCTTTTTCTTTGAGTTTCAGTGGCATTTCTAAAATGAGTTCATAAAGTAATTTAGAGTATTTGGATTTTAAGGTACTGCAAAAGTATAAACTATTCTTTTGGAGAACAAGTACATTTGAATGACAACAGTTCTTTCGAAGGGGGGAAACGAAACATTTCCAGAAGTTTTCTTTCTCCTTATATACTATTTCTGTACCTAAATGTACAAAAATAGAAGTCTGGGGTAATGTCAAGATCTAAAGACATAAAAATTTGAATGATGAAACTCGATAATGGGATTTTATTTCAGATATGCAAGTTACTGTATTAATGTAGATAATTTATTTTAAGTATTTTTTATTTTTCTGTTGTTAGTTTTTATTAGTAAGTTTCTGCAGTGAAATTCTGCACTGAAAATAAGGTTACTTAATGTTTATATTCTGTTTTGATCTTTAAACACAGAGCAAGACAAGAAATTAATAAAATAAGGGACTGTTCTTAAAATAAGGGAGAGAGTGCGATTCTGTCTGATTTTGTTTTCCCACTGTAACTCTGTTTCTTGTCCCCTGGTCTTCAGTCTATGATTACCTTCTTTTCAATGAAAAATATTTTTCTTCTGGAATTCTTAGATTTAAATGTAAGATAGACTCTGCAGACAGATCTCAACGGTGGAAGATGCTTGCAGATCTGAGTTATCTTCTGCATGCAAAGATTTATTTGCAAACAGCAAGTTACTCTTCAGTGTCATTATAATTAAAATAAACTGAAAGTTACCATGTTTAGAAATGCAGAAAGTAAATAATCTATGTATGTAAAGTAAATAATCTATGTATGAATGTAGTCTTGCATATGTATTAATTTCTTCTTCCCATAATATGAGAAGGATCTTGGGTTCCAAGACGTGCTTATTAAGGGCAATGAGAAGCACAAATGAAAAACTTAATCAGTGACTTTATGTGATGAATCCTAGCACCTGGTACGACCCATCACTTCTGGAAACAATATATGAATAGCTGAGTGACTCTCAGTGCAGCAAACTGTGTGTCCAGAGATTTCTAAATATAGATGTAGTAATTCAGAGCCAGTTACTCTCAGTCAAATCAATATAGATATTAAAAATGTCTGAAGCTATTTTTGATGTTGAAAAATAAGAGCAGTTACTGAGATTTTAGCAACTATGTGATGTGCTTTTAAGAGACTGTGTGACTCTTTATCCATGCCTTAGTAGCCTGTGATAGAAATTGATGTGACTGTCCTGATATCTGCATCTCTATATTTAATATATATACCCATACACACAACACATTTTTCTAGTCTAAAAAAGAAAGGCCTGTAGTGGAAAGTGCTATCTATTGCCATGTCCAAAGCTGGCAGCACATTTTGAGCAGCTGACATTTGCCTTCACATGTAGGAAATTCCTTCTTCACTGTACAAAGCAATAAAGAGACCTCATATGCATTACCATATATTTTATCCCTTTTAACTTGTTTTAGTGCTGCAACAAGCAGTCTGAGTTGGACATGTGACTGCATTTTATGAACACTGTGATTTTTTGGGGCTAAAAATCCGGTAATTGTGGTGAAGTTTAATCACAATATAACCCCAATCTTCTTACAAAAACTCTACAGACATTTCGTATTAAGAGGAGAATGGGGAAATAAGACACAGAAGGCAGAGCGATGTATAACCGCTTTTCACTCCTGATGATTTTCTCCATACAGCTTAAACATTGGTTGTGTGCTATGTACTCTTCTGTCAGATCAGACTGACATATGGGATGGGGTAAAAGTCAGGAGAAAGGTTATTCTACAAGCTGTGAAACAGTTCTGCTGTTGCTGGGAAAAAGAAAAAAAAAGCGTTAGCATATTTAGAGGAAGCGTTCATCCTAGGGAAATGCCCCAGTGTGATTTTGATATAGAATAGATTAATTTCCCTTACATCTGTTTCAATATTTTCTGTGACATGCCTATTAATTATAAAATCTATTTGTTGCACGAGCAGTTTTCAACCTCTAATGTCCACCATAGCCCATCTGCTCCACCCACAAAACCAGAGTCCAGAATAGTGAATTGACTGTGTCACAGTTGCTTCCCCAGCAGTCACATGTCATCTGAAACCAAAATGTTTGGTTGTAAGTAGTCTTTTTAACCAGAGAGGCTACAGTCCTTCAGACAGAATAAGCTGAACCGCCCAGTCTCAGTGAAAAGGATACAGCTATTAACTTCAGACTGGAAGCATTCATTTGGTTAAACCATTATAGTTGGGAGAAAAATACTCAAATAACTAGAATCACATTTTAAAATAATAAATAAATAAAGCCCCCAAATAAACAAAAAAAAAGGGGTTTAAGTGGGACCAAACCCAAGCAGTTTACCATGAATGTTGTGTTCCATTCTGGGCCTTATACTAACAGGAGGTGTAGTCAGCCTCAAGGGAACCCTTACAGGAATAACAAGGTATTACAAGTATCACGATTGAATAAAAGAGAAAGACAGGCTGAGACACAATGTAGCAGCTCAAAAAACAAATTTAAAGGCTAAAATTCCCAAGCAGAAAACAACATTACTCTGTGTAGCCTATGGAAGCCATAAGGAGTATGGACTTTTCCATCCCTTTCTCAGCTGAGCAATTTTTCCGCATAATTTGGAGTTCTCCTGTGATTCTTTGGACTTTTTTCTTACTAGGCCTGGCATTATCAATTATTATGTGACGCTAATCCCAGCAGGGCAGGTCTAGATTCTAAAATCAAGTATGTTCAGCTCCCTAAGAATGGAAATAAGAACATCTCATGTAAGTATAAGAGCGAAAAGCAGAGGAGCTCTATTTACAGAGCTGTGAGAGCATGTGCACAACACAACAGAAAAACTCGCTGAAAGGAGCCAAGATTTAAGGCAGGGAAGGAAGTAGACTAGCTTGTTTTAAGAGGTCGTTTCACCTCTAGCTTGTCACGTAATGTCTAAAATTATGCCTGTGTTCATGTAATACTTTTTATTCCCCTCTACTCTGCCCTGCTGAGGCCACACCTGGAGTATTGTGTCCAGTTCTGGGCTCCCCAGTTCAAGAAGGACAGGGAACTGCTGGAGAGGGTCCAGCAAAGGGCTGCAAAGATGGTTGGGGGATTGGAGCATCTTCCTTATGAGGAAAGGCTGAGGCACTTGGGTCTTTTTAGTTTGGAGAAAAGAAGGCTGAGGGGGGATCTTATCAATACTTATAAATACTTAAAGGGAGAGTACCAGGAAGATGGGAACAGTCTTTTTTCAGTGGTGCCCAATGATAGGATGAGGGGTAATGGGCACAAACTTGAACACAGGAAGTTCCATCTTAGTATGAGGAGGAACTTCTTTACTTGGAGGATGGCAAAGCACTGGAACAGGCTGCCCAGAGAGGTTGTGGAGTCTCCCACTCTGGAGACATTCAAAACCCACCTGTAGCCTGCAACCTGCTGTAGGTGCTCCTGCTCTGGCAGGGAGGTTGGACTAGATGATCTCCAGAGGTCCCTTCCAACCCTGACCATTCTGTTATTCTGTGATCTGTGATGTCAAAGTGTTTTTACAAAGTCAGGTAGTACTGTCTTCATTTAAAGATAGCAAAGTCACCAAAAAAATTAAACGCGAAAAGCTGCAAAACAAAACTTTGTAATAAAAAAAGAATCTCATCAGAACAAGACTCCAGGCTTGCAATCAGAGGGAGCATTTCCTTGCGGCATGGCCCCAAGTTCAAATTTCAGTTTTCATTCCACTACCACGTAATGAGGAATAAAAGCTGTCTCTTGCTAAGACAGCTCTAGGGGACAAATACTTGATCTTTCTAGAAATTTAGGACTGCTGCTATTGCCCTGCCTGTGTTCCCTGTAAGGAACTCACTTTTCTCTCTTTCCCACTGTGTCTGCAAACAATTCAGTCAAAAACTCATGAGATGTATTCCTCTTTTCTAGTGACTGCATAATGAGTACAGTATGATTACAAGGTGCCACTGATCGGATCTAGGATTGTTTTAGATTCACCTTGCATAAGGTGTAACGCATTTGGAGAGTGTGATCTGGTCTTTATGTTTCCTCTTGCCTTCTCCCTGCTCTTGCTAACAGCTATGTTCAGTTGGAAAAGATGTGGAATTTGTGTGGGGTATAGAGTATACAATGCTGCAGGTTAAGAGATTTCCTGGTAAGTGAGAATTTTGTTTTGTTTTCCAGGAGGGAAAACTCCAGGACGGACATTACCCATATTTCTGTTTAGGAGGCGCTTTTATGAGCAGCAAGCAGATATGGTTTCTAGTAGAAAACAGAGATACAAGAAAAGTTTTTTAGTAAATAGAAAGTCTAAAGAAATACAATCGCACAATAGGGATTTATTTCTTAAAATGTGTCCATGCTCATGCTGCAGACATTCATCTCTTGCCATTTCTTCACTTCACATATAGAAGTGTAGAGGTGTGCAGTTGAAGTGGCTTTTGTATAATTAATCATAAAACAGACGCTCAGTTAATTTGTCTCACAAATATATTTTTTTTCTGCAAGGACTTATCAGAGCTTCATAGCAATAGCATTAATTGTAATTCTCAGTGTGTAAAAAGAAAATGTGGATATATCTGCGTGCTAGGCAAATTTGCCAAATAGTAACTATTGTGAATTAAAAAATTTAAGATCTAAAAGGTGTTTGGCAACTTGGGGTATATCTGAACCCTCACTTCCCCCTTCTCAGCAGTGGTTCACATAGTGTATTTGTTTTGCACCTCTATGGTCTTGAAACAGAGGGGGAAATACAACTGGATAGGAGATGATGTCAGCCTCTCTGTTATCAAAAGATACAGTATATGTGTGTGTGTTTGGAAAAAAGGAAAAGACACTGGCTTTGAACCCAATTAAGACAGCTGTGTCTGCTGTGCCATTACTGCTGCTGGATCAGTGCTGAGAGAGGAAAAAACCCCAATGCTTTGGACCCTCTGCTTCTGCAGCTGTCAGACAAAGGTCTGAGTTTCCTGCAAACACTGTGAAGACAGCATCTCTCAAAGGGGCTAGCGAAAGCTTTATAAAAGCAGAGAGATGGAGGGGAAACCTCTCCCTTTCTCCCTCCCATCTACAGGGCACTCATCCACTGGTGTGCCAGGAATGAAGTGATTTTCTGTCTGCTCTGCCTATACAGCCTCGTTTCCTGTGCACGCTTGGGCCCAAATCCTCAGCTAGTTTGGCACAGCTCTTCCCAAGTCAATGGAGCTGCCCCACTCAGGACCTAGCAGCTGAGGATACAGCCTTCAGTGTTATTCTTAGGGTCTCTGGCATGCTGAAAGCAGAGAGGAGCATCGTGCTTGTCTATGCACCCTTTGACTAGGTGAGCTGATCTTACAGCTACGAAGTTGAGTACATGTGAGTGTTGGAGAGGGGATGCACCATTTTCTGGGAACTGAGTTCTTGCTGTCATTCTGTGTTTACTTCAAGGGTGGAAGTCTAGAATGCTGGGACAGAGTTCAATCCTTTGGGAAAGTGCAGTTTTCATGAGTCTGATAGTCTGAATGTACGCATTCTGAACTTTTTTAACCATTTCTTTTCTCTCCTGACAGAAAATAATCCTAAATCTGGATTTTTGTTTTCATTTTTACATTTTGTGCCTGACTTTCTGCCAGATTACACCCAGGGGGGACTTGAGCCTTAGCCACATAATGGGTGAGCGAGCTTAAGAAAGTATACATTTTCTGCACCTTAATCATTCTAAGGACCACAAAACTACATCTAATGTATTTGTAAATCAGTCACATGGGAAGGAAGGTCTGCAAGTATTGAGCAAACTGAAATCACTTGCTGGGTGTTTTGAGAAATTCTTCCACTTTTTAGGTGGAATGTGGCAACTGTTAAACAGTACATGGCAACCACAGAGACAGTCTGGGACAGGATGGGAAACAGGAATACAATATTCTTGTGGGAACTGTGGGGGAAATAGAGAGAGACAGACTGCCGTGCAATAAACTCCAGGATCTGTTTGTGCAGAGGAATACACAATTGGAGAGGTGGGGGGTGGAGGGGAAGAGCGGAATAGGAAAAATAGACTTCCCCTCCGTGAAATGGATATTATTTAAAACAATAGCTGAGAATTTCTCAAATTACCAAAAAATATGATACTGAAGAATACAGAGACAAATACACAAGTGAAGAGGGGGAAAGAAAGAGCAAAAGAAATCTCAAAATCAGCTGGATAGTGCTGGTAATTTCAAGACTACTGGAAGAATACTTGTTCTAATCTGTAAGCCCTCTTGATACTGTCTAATTAAAAAGCACATGGAAGAGAATTTTACCAAAATTGTTATCATGGAACGTAAAACCCTGGGGATTTCCAAGTGGGGACTTCCTAAGTTGAACTTTTAACAGGACCTTTTTTTAAAAAAATATATTTATCTTTTTAAGGCTGTTGCTTTGTACTTGCAGTTATTTTCAAGGGAAAATGCTAATTCTGAGCCTAGAACCACATATGTAAAAGGCAAGTCTCAAAAGAATTTTGCTCCCACTGTTATCCTAGGATATGTAACAAACTTTCAAAATCT
Organism: Ibidorhyncha struthersii; assembly: GCA_013398815.1. Lineage (NCBI taxonomy): Eukaryota > Metazoa > Chordata > Aves > Charadriiformes > Charadriidae > Ibidorhyncha > Ibidorhyncha struthersii. Next base: position 90,300 of record VZSZ01004064.1, read on the forward strand.
TTTCGTGTACCTTTTAAAAAAGTCAGACCCTAAGTGTCTGGCTCTATGCTTTTGGGTATTGAACACTTTCAAAAAGCTGAGCCTTCTTAGCTGCCTAATTAAGCACCACTTCTGAGTGGTGGAGCATGTGAAAATTTGCTCTTTACCCCAAATGTCAAAATGTCAAAAAAGATGGCACTCAACCTCTTTTGTACTCTCTAGGTTCCGCTTTGTCTGAGACTGTACATCACAGATGCAGTTCACTACTGCTTAATCTTCAGGTTTGCTGCGTTAGCTGAGGGCTTGACCTGTGAGTTTCTGAGTACTGCTGCTGAAGTCCTTTTAGTTTAGCTGGAGAGTACTCCGCAACTCACCAGCCCAAATCCTGTCATATGCTTGTCCTTCCTCTGGAAGCACTTGAGTATTTTTTTTCTTTTTCCTAAAGTGAATTTAAAATGTGATTTGACTCAAGATTTTTGCAACTGCTGCTGTTATTGATGCTAGAAAGTGGGGTATGTAGCATAAATAAACCTGCTACGTTTGAAGAATCTTGATCTGTATGGCTGAACTTCTGAGCCTCTGTCAACTTCAATGAGCACAGAAATGTGCTTGTACAGCTCAGGCCCTAATTGCGCAACCAGGACTCTGTTTCGTTTTTCCATAATACAGCATGTCAGCAGAAACACGAAGGGTAGAGCCAAGGGATCCTGGCTCCCAGGCTCCTACACTTTCTCTGGACAATAGTTTTCCCTTGGAAACCATTAAGTTATGGAATAAAGACTACTCCATTTAAAACTATCTTGGGCTTTATGGCTAAAAAGATTTAATAAAAGAGGAGTGATTACTAAAGTATGTTACTGCTGAGGGGGCTGAGGATAGTTAAAACTTATGAAAAGACTTTGCTTGCAGCAGAAAAGCACAGCAACCACTTAAAAATATCTTTGCTAATGTTTTTATTTCAAAAATGGAAAAAGTGAGTCAGCACTGAAGGCTCAGTATTCACTGCTACGTCCAAACTCAGCTGCTCTGGAGAGTCTCCCCATTCCCTCCCCCCATCTATGCTGTTGGCACAAGTGAATATAGCTACTCCTAATTTAGCAACATGCAGTCGCTACCTTTGCATGGGCTCTAACAATGCTCCTGAGAGGTTTTCTGCTGTAGGAATTTCTTTTCCAAGGCTGTAAGCAATGGTGGCCTCTGTGCAAAAATACCAGGAAAATAATATGTAGGAATCATTTTCAGGTGACAAATGTGTTCTGTGTCCAGGCTGCTAGAACAAGAAAGTGATGCTGGTGGAGCATAGCTCCAGTAGCAAGAAACCAAATGATTTTCATATACAACCATCCTTATTTATACTTGGTCTAGAGGCAAATTAGCTGTGGCAATAGCTCTGGGTATACCTACAGAAATAAATCTTTCCAAATTCTAGGAGATTTTGTAACTGCGCCCTGGGCTTGATCAGCTCTGATTCTATACTGTATTTTGCATGGTGATAAAAGGCAGAATAGCTGTTTAGAGGGTCTTCAGTGGTTATCTGGTCCACAGGAAATAAATAAAGGGGGAATATTTTTCTGCCATACAAAGTAGATACTGTGGTGTTGTCACAGAGATGCATATGAAAACGTGGAACACACCACCTTCTGTCTCCTCATGCAGGAAGTCTTCCTACCTGGCATGCAGCTTTTTTTCCTAAGGAAAAACTATATTCCATATTTTTTTTTCTTCAGTATCTCCTGTGGGTGCTATCTGACAAGGTTTTCAACGCACACTGCAAGCCTAAGCGAAATACATACCGCGCCGTGAAAGAGATACGTTACATAAGAGGTCTCTGAGGCTTACACAGTGCTGGACTGCAGTACAAACTGTCTCTGGGATGGATAAAAACCATCTCGCAACCTGGGATTAACACTGATTCTTGTCAGGGGCTCTTGATTTGAGAGAAGAGAAGGAAATTTGTGTGTGCTGTTTTAGTGAGTTTTAGCAGCTATATAAACCACAGTTAGAGAGTCTGATGTGTATCTAACCATCAGCATGCCTGAACTGTGTTTGATAAAAGGGGCAATGAGCTCCAGTTATTCAGCCCTTACTCCCATTGCTTCTCCTCTGCAACCAGAGAACAACCGAGGATATTTGCATATAAATCCTGAGCGTTTGGCAACTTTTGCTGCAATATGAGAGAAAGGGAAAGAAATGCAAATTTCCCGTAAGTTAGTTTGTGTTTCAGCCACACTACAGAGGATTTAGCTTATCAACTGCTTGGGAAGCGATCCCAGCAAGGCAACTGGGGGTCTGTCTGCCTGTCTGCAGCTTCCCTACAACGGCCAGAGCCTAGTATCTGGAAGATTGACTGAAGTTCTGGGGTGACAACGGTGGTTGCAGTTCGACCTCTCAGATACAGCGAGTTTAGCTTTGTGGAGGGCAGGACAGAACCTTCCTGGAGGTTACTCCAAAGCTCCTGTCTAGACATCCACAGGGACTGCTTGCTGTGACACAACTCACTCACTTCCAGTCTCAGTGGAACACAGGCTGCTTCGGCTTTGACTTCTCTAATAGCCCAACAAGCTTCCTTCTAGCAGCACACACAGGCTTGGAGATGTCCTCCCAGACCTCCAGGCAGGACATTCTAACACATGCACCTTCTTACTTCAGTGGAGAGAACAGAAGTTGTATGTTACTCAGATTTCCTGGTGAACTACCATCAGGCATTCAGATTGCACAGTAGAAGATGAATACTTTAAATACCTCTGTTAAAAAAGATCAAAAAAGTAGCTATATAACCAGAAACAAAGCCCTGTAGTTAGTGACCCATTATCCTAAATATGGATCTGCATGGGAGAGAGAAGTTGGACCATGATAATTACTGAACACCTGAAGTCATGCCTGCCACAATATCAAACATTTCACTGGAGATATCCAGCACCTCACAGAGTTATATGAATGCTACAAGTTCAGTTTCAAAGTACGAAGGTGAATTAAAGAATGGATTTACAAGGAGGATGGTATAATATTAAACTTATGATATTAGTCCTATACCACACCATATTTTTTCTTCAAATTTATTACCAAAGAGCTGTAAGAAACTGTTAAATGGATAGGGATACAGAAATGTATCCCCCTGATACACAGTGCTTTCAGAAAGCCTAGAAGCAAACCATAAAGTGCTGCAGGGTGTTGCCTAGTGCTGCAAGGTGTTGCCTGCAGCAGATCACGGCCTTATCTATCAAATCTATTTGATACATTTAGACTGCTGGTTTTTATACATTCTTATGTCTTGGGTAAAAAGATCTTTTAAATTGCATCTGCTTTTCTTTCCTCATTTATCAAGGGTAATTCTAGGTATCTTCCAAGGGACTGCCATCTTGCTGTTCTGTAGGTTTAGCAAACAGTGGTTTGTTTAGAGTTGCAGATAAAATTGCCAAACTTTTGTGAGCCAAACCATCTCCAAAATATGTTTTGTCTCCAGGAGAAAGGCTTACACACAAGCCTTTTATGGCATTGTGTGTTTATAGTTTTAGTCTGTACTGTGAATGAATGAATCGCTCCACAAAACACAGTGCAGAGGCATTTGATGAACGTGCTCAGCAGTGTGTGAAGCCTGGGGTGGGGTGGGGAGGCAAAGGTGCAATGAACCTGCTTGGTTTTCCATTCTCGCACAAGGGAAAGAAGGGAAAGGCTCATCTGAGCTTGGGAATGATTGTGTCACTGCAGGGCTGGCTTTCTCTGAACTGCTGAGGAGCCAAAGCTCTGCCCCCCACCCCTGAGTCTTACACAGCTCTCCACAGCAAAGTGGGGGACAATGGCAGGACGAAGGCTGAGCCATGGCTGCGGCAGCTGGTCAGTCAAAACTTTCCAGAAGTTGGTGGGGCCTGTGATCTGCTGGTGCGCTGAGGCAAAACCTGCAAAAGCCTCACTGATGCTCAACCAAATAGCAAGCTTGCTGTCCACAGCTCCCACTAATATTGGAAATAGCTTACATCCAGAATGGTTTGTGTGTCTGTGTGTATATCCTGTCTCCATCATCCAGTGATATGGTAAGATATTTTGCACCTTTGAATGCTTATCCTGCACAGTGCTCCCAACGGTGTCTCTTGAGGCTCTTTCTAACATTGCAAACTTAGTATGGCCTCAGTCAGCAGTCTTTTTTTTTCCTGAATCCATCTGCTTTATTGAATTCCAGTGCCTGGAGGAACATCTGGACCAGTAGGAGAAATAAACCTGTTATCTTACAAATCTCAAGGATTAGGAAAGATAGCATATTTTACCAGTGAAAAGGGAGATTGAAGTGATTGCTAATGGGAATTGCTAATGGGAAATATTTCAGTAACTCAAGCATACTCAAAATACTGTTCTGTATGTAAAGCTGTTATAAGAGAAATATTTAAGGTTTTGAAACATATTGTATTTCTTTCCATTGGAAATAATTTTTGTCTGTTGCTGAATCTATGCTAGTAATTGATTCTGTACAGCTTTGATATTTCAATTTTTAGAATTCAAAACATTGTTAACACTGCATGATCCTTATTTATTTGATTTGTGTAGAGTACATGGAAATATGCTGTTCAAAAGCTGGTTAGCAACTGAATGATATGCCTGAGTTATTTGGAACAAACTGATTCAGCTCAGATCTCTTCCCCACCATGAGGTATCTGCTGTTATCTCCCATGAAAGTGTGGGCATCAAGAAGAATTTACGAGTGCATTTTAGGTAATCAGCTCTCATTATTATAGGCAGATCTTCAAAGAGTCTGGATCGCAGTAGTTCTGAGAGTAAATGTAAAATTTTCAGTAGTAGCTTCCTATGTAACTGAAAATCTGGTGTGTAGAGACAATATCAGCACATAGCTCCACTTCTCAGAAGCATCCTCCCCAGTGAATGCTACGTAAAAGTACCCTGAAACTATTTTTGGAGGTGATTTCTTCATGCTGCCACTTTATTCATCTGGCAACTTCCTCTTAATTAATATTGCATAACAGCTGGGAGAAGCAACATCTAGATCTCAGTCCCTGCCACAGTGACCATAACTCCTATCAACATAAAAACTAAAGCACAGGTTTCCTCTCTAGCGGGTAAATGTTCCAGGCTTCAAGTTATGGAGGACTTACCTAATTTATGTTGTTTCTATAAAGCCAGGCTTTACAAATTACCCTTGTAAAATGTTATTTGTCCCAAAAGAGGATTACAGCTCCTCTCAGGTGGAGGGAAGTTTTGAACTGGTGACTCTTGGAAATGCAAATAAGAGCAAAAGGGTGGAACCTTTGGAAGAAAATATGCAGAAGAACCTGTGCAATGTAGGGCCTAAAGATGTCTAGACTTGGAATGAAATTACAGATTTCTGTTTTATTTTTCCAGTACTTCAGCAAATATTGCCAAAGCAAACTGTCTAAGTTATCTCAACCCATTAAACTGCCATCTATCCCAAGGATAACACTGTCCTACTGTTGCCAGGTCTTTTAGCAATAAGATTTTTCAAAGGAGGATTTTATGAACAAAATGTCTCTCAAAAGAATATTATCATCGCTGTGAAATCAAGAACCTGTTTTAAAAAAAAAAAAGATACTAGAATAAAGATTTTCTTAAAAAAAGCCACAAGAAAGCATGCACTTCTAGATAAGGCAGTTTGGTTACTTTGCAAATGCAGGCAGATTTGCAGGCTCTTGTTGTTAGGGGGCATAAATGACGCAAACTGCAAGTCATAAATGTCTGTTGCTGTGAAAGAGTGGGTACAGTTTTGGGTGAGCTGCGGTGTGATATTTCCATCTGATACCTGGAGTCAGCCAATAGCAGCAGGTGATGAGAGGCTGAAGAGCACAACATGTTCCAGCAGCACCTGAGGTTTGATCTCTGGGGCACACTTGCCGCACGCCACGCAGCGAGCCTCTGTCATTGCTTCCTTGCTGCCTCTGAATCTGGTGCATGCAAACCGAAAGTACATTTATTTTGTTCAGATCTTCAATAAGTAGTGACCATTTCCTTAGGGTTATATGATCCCCTGAACCAAGAAATAGTTCTCAGACATCCTGGTTCAGGCTTTGGTGATTCTCTAGCAGATATGTATTTACCTCTTTTCCTTCTGGTTTGCATTCAGGAGTTGTGCCTTCCGCAGCATTTCACTCCCTCCCATCTGCAGTAATTTCAAATGATGGGGGCTTAAATACTTTGCCAAGATACATTTTTTCTCTGCACAATTTAGAAAATCACAACCTCTATGATCAGAAAAGAGGTAATATGTCTTGCACTACCTGGAGTCAGAAGAGGGACGGATGTTTCTTTTCCCTTCGTGGAAAAAGAGAAGGTGTGAACAGTGTTATCTCAGGGATTAAAGAAAGATGTGCCTACCCATGTTATTTTACTACTTATAGCAAGATGTTCTCTGGAGTGAATGCATCACCCTGGGAATGCGTTTGGTTTAGGAATGGGACTTAGCTGCCACAAAAGAAGGGACTGTACCTACAGGTCCAGTTTTACTTTGGGTTCCTCATCTGTGAAATGTAAAACTTTGACAAATTGGAATGAATAGTTTTAACAAAGGTGATGTTATTAGTTTGGCCTCAGGGTACATAGGGTTGTGGTGTAGTGCTCACTTCACAGGGTTCCCAAAGGCAGAATATCAGAGAGCTCATTTTGCACAAGTAGCTGTAAATACAGGGGGAACCTTTTGTGACAACTTTCTGTGGACTGAGCAGTCTAGAAAAGGGTCACCTGCCACTGAATCCAAGCAGAGGTAGTTTAGGGTGTTTAACTGGTGAAAAGTGCATTGTAAGTAAGATATTTGACCAGAACTGTCCTGCCTCTCCTACTCCCACATGTGCTGCATTTTGCATTTTTTTTTTTTTTTTAATAGAAGTACATGGGTAGTTTTTTCTCTCTTTTCATGGCTGGTTTGGTTTTTTTTTTTTTTTCTCTTCCTCTCAAAAACTGCAATTGTGCTTTCAAGTCCCCGAGGAATCTGAGAGCCTCTGAGTGGGAAGAACCACAAAAGTGGCCTACAGGGCTGTATCTCAATTTTGCAGAACCAAGGAGAGGAATAAGAGTTTGGTTGGGATCTGTACTTTCATTTATTTCAAGATGGTACTCAGGACTTGTTGCTGCCATACGGCTATCGCTGCCTACTGAACGTGCTGATGAACTGTGCCATCAGGAGATATCCTCAGTTGCATGAAGTTGTATTACTCTAAGCAGTAGGCACTCATAAGTTGCAGAGAAGGGGACTCTTCAGTTCTTTCTTCTGATGTCTTCTAATGCTGGCTGTAACGTCCTCTGGATGTTGTGGGTTTCAGTCTCCTTTCAGTTTTAGTGGTTACATAGGTTTGTTACAAAGCTCTTTTCCTAGTGAGGCTGAATTAATTTAAAAACTGTAATAAGAGAATCTAATATCTGTGTTTAATTTGTACCCTGTAAATCTGTGTGGCCACATGTGCCTTTTAAATATCAAATGTATAGTAGAACAACTGACTGAAAAAACCTAACTGCAACTTTCTGATCTTCTGACACATTGGAAAAATGGTTTTGTCTTTGACACGAAAGGAATCTAGCCAAATTTCTGCAGAATCCCCAGTTTTGGACTCTAAGTTAAATCCAGTTTATACTCCAAATACACAAATGTAGGTGTTACTATAATTAAGATATCATTTGAGAATTTTTCTTTGTGGTGAAAGTTCTTTGTTTTCCTTTGCATTTCATTATGTACAAGCAGAATTTAGATCTACAGATTGTTTGCACAATGCAAATAAATGCCAAGTAATTAAGTCAATCTTTTAAAATTAATATAGAAAAGCAAGGTATATATAAGAAGATTTTGAAAGTGCTTTGCCTAGATGGAATTTTGTGACTGTAAAAGAGAAAATGGAAATTGATTATAGGTGAAAAAGTAATTTGATATACTTCTAATGTATGAAATCCTTCAGCTCGTGCCAGGAGAAGGGAGAGTAACTGGGTTATACTTAGCAGGAAGGTGCAAAGCTGAAGTGAGATTTATGTCTTAACTTACACATACTTCTATGCCATTGTCAGTTGTTTTCCCTTCCACATTTGTCTCTTCTGTTTATTTTTTGGCTTATTACTCCATACCATCCAGAGAACCCTAACTAAAGAAAACATTTAAGATTTTAAGTCAGGCTGAGGCTTAGACTGTGCCTGATTGAGGGCAGAATGGAATTATGTTTTGTGGTTGATATACCCCTCTCTTAAAATGCTCTGTGTGTATTGAAGAGCTACATATACACGAAATCTTTTCCATAGGGTGTCCAAACTGCTTTGTGAGATGGGGCCAGTGCCTGCACACCCTTTGGGAGACGATCTTTTACTTTAGACCCAGAAGGAGAAAGGCCTAGGGCTTGTATATGAGAGGCACTGGGCAGTGGAAGTCTGTAATTCATGCTAATCTGGTGACGTTGTGAAACCACATAAAGGCCAGTCACTGCCTTGTCCTGGCAAAGTGTGTTATGACCAGTTGCGAAGAGGATCAGCTTACACCAAACGCCAATGTCACGAGGCATCCAGCTTTCACATTGCTCTGGGAACCAACCTTCTCACCTTACCCCATAACCCTTAGCACAGAGGTAGATGTGAAAGCACATTTGCTTAGGAATTTAAGACCAGAGAGGCACCTTGCCAAAGGCGGTTTCTGCAGTCCTACGGTACATATGTTTTGTGTTTATGATAATGCTGCAGGAGTAACTTGGTTATGAGTTATGTGTCTTCTCAGGTCGTATCATCACTGATTTCACAAAAGGCATGTTTTCCGCATTCTTCTTCTGGTGGAATTCTAGTGGAAATTAGAGTTGTATGGTATTGCTGTTAAGATAGCACTTGTCTTACTGGGACAACACCAGTCTTGAATGGTCTTGGTCAGATACTACTTTGTGAGTTCATTATGACTGTGCACTAAAGATGTTAAGCACTCTGGTTTTGAGGAGTTTGTGTTGTGATTGACTGTATGGCAGAGATCTTGTCCTCAGCCTCCTATGTAGTGGTGGAGCTGTGCTAACAGCCCTCTGCTAAACATGGAGGTAACACAGCTGCTGGCATCTTGGTTATGTCTAAGGCAAAATTGCTCCGACTGCCAAAAAATCCCTATTGCCTCCTGACTTACAGCTTTGCATATTGCTTTGTAAACTCTTCTATTGGCTGGCCTAGATGAAATTACCTCCCATAGCAATATAACACAGTGTATTTAAGTGAGTATGTGTATCTTTCATTTCCTACAAGGTGATGAGAACTCCCATTACACAATAGTTTCAGTAGAAATTCAGGGCCCTTGTCACCTTGCAACATTATGTCACTAAATTAAGAGCTTTTGGGGCTACTCTGCTTTATAGTTTTTGAAGTGCCCTACATGTTTATATCTCTGTGTAAATAATAATCCTTAGTCTAGCAATATTGTCTTGTAATAAAAATAAATATATGAAGGAGACCCAGTCTCAATAGAGAGCGATATCTTTAGAAGAGTTTTCCCACAGCATGTGGAAGACCCAAGTTCATTCTAAATCAGAAGAGAGAGACTGGCTGTGAACGTTTTAGTAGTTTCCTCAAGTTTAGAGTTTAATTAAAGTTTGCAATCACTTTTTGGGTTAGCAGAATATTTTGTAGTTAAAATAGAAAACCCTACATTAATAATTGTAGTAAATGCAGATGATATTATCCAGACATGTGAAAAGCAAGTGCTGTACCCAGCATCTCAGCACTAAGACTGTGGCAGTGAAAGGGGCAGTAGTGAAGCACACTGGTTGCAACTCAGCTGGTCCCGGTTCCTGTGTCCAGTCCAGGGCCTTTTTGACAACACCATGGCTCTCACCTTACACGTCCCTTCTGAGAACAGCTAGGTAGAAGCATATGACGGGTGAGGAAAGCGGTGCTCAGACTGGTCCTACCTGAGGACGCGGTCAGGATGTGGTGAAAGGGCATGCCCTCTCCTGGGAACTGCCGTGCCCTTCTGCATCCTACTGTCTAGGCACAGCTTTTGAATTTACTTTTCTGAAGACTGAGGAATATGAACTCTAAAGGACTGGAATAGCAGAAGGTAAACTACATTTTAAATAATTTTTGTTTAGTTAACTGCCAAAAGCAAAGGAAAGTGTGCATTTACAATGCGCAATGTGTTTACCAGTGCTTTAGGAACTGCAGTGATAAATTCTTCTCCCTTTGAGAGATAATACAGGGTATATTCTACTTTTAAACTTCTTTGAGTGCATGGTTCATTATGTGGCTTTACTTCTACATGGTAGAGTACATCACAGAGCAGATATATTAGCTCAAGTTCCAGAAAGAGAACCAAAATTTAGTGTGGCTCTGCAGCAGAAGTAAAAAAACCTGAGCTTTGGCAAACCTTACTGTGGCTATTTAGGAAGCTACAACATAGTGACCCCAAACTTTGCACTGAAATTGCAGTGCATATTCCCATCTGGCAATAATTTGGGTGGGAACACGGGTGCTGAGGAGAGCTGGCTGACTTTGGCGTGGAACTGTACAGATACTGCACCTTGTCCTTCAGCTAGTGTTTGGAGCCAAGTGGGGTATGCCCCTGGCATGCCTCATAGCATGGTGGTCATACACAAACTTTGTGCCTCAGAGTCACAACTAGTCCTTCCCTGAGGTGGAATGTTTTCGTCCCCTTTCACCACTAGCTTTTTGAGGCTCCAAGTAAAACATACAGCTTGCTGCAGAGTTTGTGGCTGAGCCTGGAGTTGAACCAGCATCTTTGTGTCCCAGTCTATTGTCCTAGTCTCTCTCTGTTCTTCGGGGTCTGACTCAGCTCTCCTCAAACATCCCGATTTCCATTTTTCCATTTTTTTTCGATTTTGTGTTCTTCCCCCCAGCAAATTTCTGCCTCCACTTCTATTTTCCCTTCTTGCCACTCTTCACTATTTGATCTTTAATTATTCAGAAAACTCAATGAACGGCAATATAACATTGTGGAAAAAACTATTACAGTTGGATGATGCTACATAATCTCATTGCTTATTGTGTTAGAGACGATTTATTCTGTTTTATCAGTTTGTGAATAGATTACCCTTTTCCAGATACTGGGATGTGGATTCTTTTAGCTCACAATTGATCCTGTAAGTTCAATACTATTTATTTTCATTTGGTAAAATTAGGTTTCTTTTCAGGGGGAAAGAAGAAGATAGTGACTTCTTTCTGCACAAATTTATAGATTTTGCCAGTGTGCAGACTCTCCAAGTTTGGACTGGAAGAAATGTGGAAATGATAAAATGTCATCCAAGACTGAAAAGAAAATTAGGGATTCCTTTTAAGCATGGTCATAAGAAACAAAAATCATCTTTAAAAATTTTCTGCCCCCTACTTTTTTTTGGGGAGGTCATTATAACCAAAGCCAGTAAACTCCAGTTGTAAACTATTAATGAGACCAACGTTGAAAGGAAAGAGTTTTGGAGGATGATTTCAGGCTCAAAGGCATTACTCTCAAAGCACACAGTGTTACTAGTAAGAGGAAATATTACACCTCACTTGACATCATTGCATTGTTTCATGAACTGTGCTTTTGTTTTATCTTCTTGCTGGGAACGTGTCTTCTTTGCAGGTTAAAATTATGACATGTTGGCATTTAGCTGGCATACTCTTGTTTTCTTCATTTAAAAAACATGGTCAGAGCAACATAGTTTGGAGGAATAGTTTGATTTAATGATACTGGCACTAATATTCTACAGAAATGTATTAGCAACTTCTATGCTGTGTGTGTACATTTCAGTTTGGTGAGACCTGGCCCAGCTCATTTTTCCATTTGATCCCATTCAAATATGCCTACAGAGTCATATATGTGCATATATTATGGATGGGAGAGGGAAGGATAGTCTTAACCTCTGTTTTCTGTAGTCTGGTTTATTGACAACATACTGAGTTTATTACAGTGATACCAGTGTTCTGGTTTTTCCCTTTCTTTCATCTCCTTTTTCTCTTCGTGCAAGTAGGATGTAGGAAACAGACTTTTTTGTTTGTCATTTTTCTAGTAATTTTTCCTGTCTATCTTTGATAGGAAGCTGCAATGTTATTGCTTGCCAGCAATAGTAAAATTTTAATGAGGTATTTGAGAAGTCCCAATGGAAAACCTGCCACATGTAAAGAAAATATAGAATAAATGCAGGAAATATTCAGGCCAATGCTTTGCTTTATGGATTGTCCTGTCACACATAACACAGAACTGTTCATTTAGTCATTCGTATGACTGTTCCTGATGAATGTTTTTCATGTAATTATACCTTTCCTAGCAATCCCTCACGGGAAACTAGGTGGCTGGTTTCATCCAGGTGCTTGATCAGAGAGCCCTACCTTCTGAGAAAATTCAGGTCCATTTTGGAGATTCATGCTCACTTCTAACCTTAATGGATCATGGATTAACTTTTGTTTCAACAGTTTTGCAGAGACTCCACTTTTGAAGTCTGTTGCTGAAGATGAGGGCAGTGAAGGATCAGAAGCAGAAGCTCCCCTCTCTCCTCGTCTTTTTCTTGAGGCGCTTTTCCTACTGGTAATTTCTGGACTCTGACAACAACTGAGCTTTCAGCAAATCAGTGCACATTAGCACCCTCAAAACAAGAAAACCAAAGGTTACTTGTGCAGCTGTAGGGCTTTAGACAGTCTAAAGAGTGACTTTCTATATCAGGGTTATGCTCACACTGGTGTCTGGCAAACTGTAAAGGTAAACGCCCAAAGAGGGGAAGGCTGTGGCCGTGGGGTGAGCTGTAAATACAACAGTCTGTGAATCAAACTACTCTCTCTCTCCCACCCTTTCTAGAAATCTATCAAGCTGGCAGGCTGCCCTGCTTGAAATAAATGTGGAAAATATTATGTAACTTTGCCCTGTGCTCCGTGCTGACAGCGTAGGCACTAGGCAGGTTTTAGTTACACTATCTGCCGTGGCTATTTTTGGTGACCAAAGGCTTCTCTCTTTAAATTTATGTCTCTATTTCCTTTCCCCCCACCCTCTCATTTATTTTTTTTTTCCACTGACAACAGAATGCAACTCAACATCTGCAAACAGGAAAACATCAGCAAAGCTGTTTAAGGGCAGGCTATTCCCTTTTAAAAAAAAATAAGCAACCAACAAACCAACAAAACTGCCAGAGGAGGGATATATTGCTTCTAACTGTAGCCAAGCACTGAAATAGTCACTCTCAGATCCCCTCCCCTGGAGTTATATGCTGTGTCAATACCTCCCTCTGCTGAAAGCTCTGCATTCTTTCTCTCTTGCTTGACTTTTTTCCTGTGACAGGACTTGCATAGATCAGGAGCAGCCTGTAATACACAGTAAAGCAGCCTGCTTGGTGCAACACAGCTGCCCTACCAAGATTATACGCTCTGGGGAGTGCATAAACTTAAACTGTTTGTCCTTCCTCAGTGTGACTGCTTGCAGGCTAGAATCTGAGAATAGGAAAAGATGGTAATTCAAAATCAGATGACTTTTAAAAATACTCTTTAAGAAACCCCTGTGCTGGAATTCAGCCATTGCCAAGGGATGTTCTGTGTAAAGACAATTTTACGTGCATGTGCCTTATAACTTCAATTTATTTCCTTCAGTTTTAGTCACTTAATTAGTTTTTGTTCTAGAAATAGTAAAATTACAGCATGGTTGTGATCCATTGTGCTGCATGAACTACCATGTAAGACTTCAAATGTTGTGTTACTCAAACAGATTGAATTATCTTAATGGTTGGAAAATCTATGAATCATCTCAACTACAGCTGGTGTGGTTATTAGGGAGCTCAAAGTCAAGACCTCAGTTTTTCAGAGGCTGTGGGATTGGGGACCCAAGCCAGTCATTTCTCATCTCAGGTCATCATAGGATAAAGATTTTAAAGTGACCAGCAGATTTTATTTTCCTCTGTTTCAGGTACCCCAAAACCGACATACCAAAAAGAGTAGTGATTTTGTTAGAGGTGAATGACTGAACTTAGTGGAGAATTGGGCAACTTCAAGGTGTCTTGAGTTAAGTTCCTAATTTTAGTAGGGGACTAGAAGCAAAAGGCTCTAATTCATAAAGAATATTTTCCTTTATGTCTGCCCACCCCTTCAGAAATGTTGAAATTTTCTGCCAGTGTTGCAGGAAAGGCTAATGCAGTGCAAAGCAATAGCTAAGCTGCAGCAGTTCACAGCTTTTTTTCATTAATAATCCTTAATATTTCCTCATTATGTTCAGATGCTTCAGAGGCAGTTGTGTTTCACTCTACTTGATGGCAGATGGCAACAACCACTTTACATCAACCTAGTTTTGGAAGAAGTACAAATCAGGTCATTCCTATTAACTTTTTCAACAGCACTTTTTAATGTCTTTAGGGACTTTGGTAATGTTAGAGGTGAGAGGAGGAATAAATCACACAAGCAAATAAATATCTAAGGAAAAAGAATAAATTCTGTGTACAGGAAAGTTGTCCTGATTGGGTCGGGGTTCAAAAAAAAACAACACAGGAGGCAGGGAAAGGGTAGAAGGCAGACAGCAGGGTGCAGGAAGGAGCACAGCTGTAGGGAATTAAAACACCCAGGAGAAGGTCACATAAGGAGGAGAAGGAATCATCATCACGTGGGTGAAATTTTCAGGAAGGTGCTATTGTTTGGAGACTGGTGAGGAAACCTGACCTTATAAAGGAAGAAATAAAGGATTACTTGCCACAAAAATGATGGTAGGAATTAGGCTTTGGAGGAAGAGAGGGGTGTTTGACTGGAAGTGTGCTGTGAGGTTGAGGTTTTATGGCTTTCTGGAAGATGGCTTCTCCTAGCAGGAAAAGGCTTGACCAAGGAAGCATGGCTTGAGGAATGGCACCCTGTAGAGAAAGGAAGTGTCAAAGATACCTATGTGATTCATTAAACATCAGGTTTTGTATGGAGGTTTGCTCATTCTTAATTATTGTGCAGAACACTGTATTATTTTTGCCTCATATCTTGGATATTTATAACTAGTAGAAAAATATTAACAAAATTACTGGGTACATTGTAGGAAAATCTTGGCATGTGTTTGTACTTGACAGTTCTCCAAAATAATATGATGTTTAGTGTTTATTTGGATATTAAGTCCTTCATACACAGGTTCTATAAGATACTGCATGTGGATGTGACCTGCTGAGCTGAAGCTGGGAAAAAGAGGTGCAAAATTACCTAAATGGATATAGTAAAAGGGAACCTCAATGATTTTTCTGGACCTCAGTGCTTTTTGGATTTTAAGATGTCTAGAATTAGCTTGGATGTAATTATTGCTAAAGAAAAAGGCATAATTTTGCCTCTGATTTTGTCTTTTCAGTCTGTGGTGCACAAAGGTGATTTAGATGTAGCTTTGACTGAACTGCTCAGTAATTAACACATAAGCATTGCTGAACTTTGTGTTAGCTTGTGCTCTGTGAGCATTTTAGATGGATGTGGTTAAAAGACAAGGTCCCATTCTGTGCTTTGGAGTTTACTTAGATACTGTGAGGGCTCAGCTGAGTGTCTTTTCTAAACAGAGCTAGATTTAGATGAAGGGAGACAGGCTACAAAATGTGCATCCTAACTGTAACAGGACAGCCAGAAACACACCTGTAACGCTGTGGGTATATAGTACTTTGCAGTCAGCTGAGTGACAAAGTCTAAAGCTGTGACTCATTGGGAATCTGCTGCTGGCTTTGGGTTTCCAGAGCTAGGCTCAAGTCTGTGAGATCTGGAAAGTTTCCTCACACTCCTCAAGACTCTTCAGGGATGAAAGTTCTTTATGGCAGGCAGATGAAATGAGGATGTGATAGGCTTTGAACTCATAGCATAACTGCACTCAATTAATTTTTTATCACTGTTTCAGACAACAGGGTATATATTTCTTCAGGCTTTTTTGGTCAACATGGTGGCTGTGCTCTAAGATGCCTCCTAATGAAGCTATATTCTAAGTATCAAAAATGTTTGCATAGGCTGGGCTTACAATGCATTAAATACATGAATGTATAAGATATCTAGAGCAACTTGCTAGGAACACACTTCTAGAAAAAGC
Source organism: Ibidorhyncha struthersii (assembly GCA_013398815.1). Lineage (NCBI taxonomy): Eukaryota > Metazoa > Chordata > Aves > Charadriiformes > Charadriidae > Ibidorhyncha > Ibidorhyncha struthersii. The sequence continues at coordinate 106,237 of VZSZ01004064.1, forward strand.
GGTGCCATGTGTTTATGTTGACCAGCTATTAGAAAGTAAACCAGAAGACTCAAGGAAATGGAATGTATATCAGAAGTGATCATTATCATTTATGCTAAATGCTCAGTGAAATGTGAGACCAGGTAAATCTCAACCGGTTTCAAGTTTTCTTACAGTTGAAACTCAGATCAGATTCCTCAAGAGTTAAAGAATTTCTGAGCAAACTTAGACCTGCTGAATACTTAGAACTTGAATAGCAGCTTTACAATACACGTTCAAAGCGCTTGCTATAAACATTAATAAATTCCCACAACACTGATGTGATATAGAGAAGTTTGATGAGTCTCTTCTTACAATTCAGCCCATATGCAAACAAAGAAGCAAATTTGTTAAGGGTTTTGGTATGTAATGATGCAGCTGGATATCTCATTGGGTGACTGACCTCCACAGGTAGGCCCTTTAGGTTCCTATATGGTTTTTAAGGACCTACAAACCTTTAAAAGTATTGTGTTGAACAGGTTATCTCGGTGAAGTTTGGTTGTGAGAAGAGCTAGATAAGCTATCTGCAATAAATTCTTTGTGACAACAATATAGGTCCTATTTTGGTTTGTAAATTGATTTTTATTTTAGTATACCTGACCCTTGTGCAGACCATTAGGTGAAATATTCATTCACAAATGCTCCATTTAATCGAGATTTGCTCTGTAAATACTATGATTTGAATCCTGGTGCTATTCTCACTACCCCTCAATCCAATGGCTGCAAAGCGTGGTGAGGTATGCAGTTTTTAGATGAGAAAATTTGGGTGAACACATACTAATGTACACCTTCTGCCAGTTGTCTATTTTTTGGCAGGGTTCCTATGGAAAAATGGTTTGCATTGTCACATAGCGTAGTTCATTTTGATGTGTATGGGTGTCTGTATGCACGCACATCTCCTCTCCCCTTGGTCCCCAAAGGAATTATACAATGTACATGTGCAAAAGAGACAGGATGGCCTCTTCATTAAGTCACTGAACAGGAAACCAGGAGAGTTAACTCCTGTTCCTGCCTCTGTGAAACCTTCTGCCTGCAAATCTGGGAAATCCACTTAGGAAAAGTGAGTTAGTTGGTGACATCAAGATTGGAGGCAGCCTAAGCCGCAGTGATCATGCACTGGTGGAGTTTGCAGTCCTGAGGCATACGGGTCAGGCTAAGAGTAAAGTCAGGATCCTGAATTTTAAGGAAGCTAAATTCCACCTCTCCAAGGAGTTAGTCAATAGGATGCCCTGGGAAACTGCCCTCAGGGACAAGGGAGCAGAACAAAGCTGGTAGATCCTTAAGGATGCTTCTCATAGAGCACAAGAGCTCTTGATCCCCAGGTGTGAGAGATCAGGAAAGTGAGGTGAGAAACTGGCACGGCTGAGTCGAGACCTGCTGGTCAAAATAAAGGGCAAGAAGGAAATGCACAGGCAGGGGGAGCAGGGATGGGTATCCTGCGAAGAGTATAGGGATGCTGCCCAGTTGTGTAGGGATGGGGTCAGAAAGGCCAAGGAACAGCTGGAGTTGAGGTTAGCAAGGGATGCAAAGAATAATAAGAGCTTCTACAGGTATTTCAGCCAGAAAAGGAAGGTCAAAGAAAGTGTACCCCCCTGATGAGCAAGACTGGCAAACTGGTAACAATGGAAAAGAAGGCTGAGGTACTCAACAACTTTTTTGCCTCAGATGTCACCAGCAACCTCTGTTCCCATATCTCTCAAGTGGATGGACTGCAAGGCAGGGCCTGGGGGAGCAGAGTACCTCCCCCTGTAAGAGATCAGGTTTGTGACCAGCTGAGGAAACTGAATATACAGAAGTCTATGGGACCTGATAAGGTGCATCCCAGAGTCCTGAGGGAATTGGCTGATGTAGTTGCCAGGCCACTCTCCATGATATTTGAAAAGTCATGGCAGTCAGGTGAAGTCCTTGGTGACTGGAAAAAAGGAAACATTGCACCAATTTTTAAAAAGGGTAGAAAGGAGGACCCTGGGAACTGCCGACCTGTGCCTGGGAATATCATGGGACAGATCCTCCTAGAAGCTATCTTAAGGCACATGGAGGTGATTTGAGACAGCCAGCATGGCTTCACCAAGGGCAAGTCCTGCCTGATGAACCTAATGGCCTTTTATGATGGAGTGACTACATCAGTGGACAAAGGAAGAGCTATGGATGCCATCTGTCTGGACTTCTGTAAGACCTTTGACACAGTCCCTCGCAACACCCTTCTCTCTAGATTGGAGAGAGATTAATTTAATGGGTGGACTGTTCAGTGGTCACATCCAGAGGGTAGTGGTTCACGGCTCAATGTCCAGATAGAGATTGGTGATGAATGGTGTCCCTCAGGGGTCTGTATTGGGATGAGTACTGTTCAATATCTTCATCAATGGTATAGTGGGATTGAATGCACCTTCAGCAAGTTTGCAAGTGACACCAAGCTCAGTGGTGCAGTTGACGTGCCTTAGGGACCTGGACAAGCTTGAGAAGTGGGCCCATGTGAACCTCATGAAGTTCAACAAGGCCAAATGAAGAGTCCTGTACCTGGGTCAGGACAACCCCCAGTGTCAAGACAGGCTGGGGGATGAAGGGATTGAGAGTAGCCCTGCTGAGAGGACTTGGGGGTACTGGTGGATGAAAACCTGCACGTGAGCCAGCAATGTATGCTCGCAGCCCAGAAGACCAACTGTACAGGGTGGTGCATCAAAAGAAGCATGGTCAGCAGGTCAAGGGAGGTGATTCTGCCCCTCTGCTCCATGCTGGTGAGACCTCACCTGGAGTACTGCGTCCAGCTCTGAAGCCCTCAGCACAGGAAAGACGTGGACCTGTTGGAGCAGGTTCGGAGGAGTGCCACAAAAATGATCAGAGGGGTGGAATGCCTTTCCTATGAGGAGAGGCTGAGAGAGTTGGGGTTGTTCAGCCTGGACAAGAGAAAGCTCCAGGGATACCTTATAGCAGCCTTTCAGTACTTAAAAGGGGCTTATACAAAAGATGGGGACAGACTTTTTAGTAGGGCCTGTTGCAATAGGACAAGGGGTGAAGGTTTTGAATGAAGAGAGGGTAGATTTAGGCTAGATAAAAGGAAGAAAATTTTTGCAATGAGGGTAGTGAAACACTGGAACAGGTTGCCCAGAGAGGTGGTAGATGTCTCATCCCTGGAAACATTCAAGGTCGGGTTGGACGGGGCTTTGAGCAACATGATCTAGTTGAAGATATCCCTGCTTATTGTAGAGGGGTTGTACTAGATGACCTTTAGAGGTCTCTTCCAACTGAACTATTCTACGATTCTATTCTATGAAAGTACATGAAACCTATCAGTGAAACAGAAGATTGGATTAATTTCACTGTTGTATCTGAATACTTCAAAATGGCACAGAAAAATACATTAAAGTGTCTTAAAAATACTATTAAAACTGACTTTGAAGCCTCGAAACGTGTGCCCATGTACAGAAAATACTTTAAAGATACACTTCAGGATTATAGGTCGATATTGGCCCCAAAAAATATTGCCTTGACCGCTTTTCAGTAACAAAAGCAAATTTGGCAATGTTAAAAGACAGGTCTGTATTTATTCTGTTAGTTACTCTTCAAATGTTTGTAGAACTATCAAAACTTAACATCTTTGTTTGAAATGTCCCTTTTTGATGCGGGGCAAATGAAAAATTTTGCTTCAACTCTGGATTTTTTAATGATGTCTCAATTTGTGTACAGTCTTAGCATTCTGCCAATGCAAAATAAGTCTTCCTTTCCAAAAGTACCAGAGAATGGAAACTCCTCTTATCCTTTGTTCTGATTAGTTATACAGACATGTTTTTACCACCTGTAAATGCTTTGGATACTCTGTTTTGGTTTTAGTATTGGTATTCTACCATGTCTCTGCTTGTTTCATTGAGAGGGATTATATTCAAACACGTAATCCTACAAGTGCTAGGACTAGTGAAGTCTGATGCCCTGTAGTTTTGTCTTATTAATAAGGCTTGGAAGTTTTTGTGTACGGTGTGTTCGTAAACTTTGTCTCCTTTCTGTGCAGATTCCTGGGCGTCTTATAATGTGTGAGCTTATTGTTACTTTTCCATTAAAATATCTACAAGGAACTGTCCCTGTTTTCCTGAGGGAATGTCCGATGTATGCAAGAAAAAAAAAAACTACAGCTAAGTCATTTTTCCAGATTAATTGCTGTAAAAAAACCAACCAAACAAAAAAACCCCCAGACAAACAAAAAATACCAAAACCAACCCAACCCTCCCCCCGCCAGACAAGGATGTTTAGCAGGTCTCTCTGCTTTACCTAGCTGCCCACTTAAATCTAAACTTTGGGACCACCTAGGCCAGTTTAGGCCATGGGGAACCTGCCTTAAAACAGAGGAGGTCAATACAGAGCTATTAGATCTCTGATTTTTTTTTTCCTCTTCCTAAGCCACATACATTGCTAAGACAACATACTTTGTTGTTTCTGTATAAATTCTTGAGCAATACTTCAGAAATCTAATTTCTTCTTCTAAAGGAGGAATTAAGGCAGATGCCTAATGGATGATGTCTCTTACTAGCCGCACCATTTAAATTCTAATTGCAACCTGATCCACTTCTCTTCTCTAGATCTTCCTCCAGCTGTACAATCTGTCACCTTGCCAGTTCTTTAGCAGCTAGGACTTCAGGCACCTATTTTTGTGTATTTGTTCCTCTCTCAACCCGGAGTTCCAGCTCTGGAGTGTCCAGCAGTGGGTGCTAGCAGGTGAAGCAATCCGCACCTGCCTAGCCAACACCAGGGTGTCCATCCTGTATCTACAGGATGAGGACGCTTAGCTGGCTTTGTGTTTATCAACCTTGATTGATAACTGCACCTGTGTGGCTGCCAAGGTCAGGCTGTCTTTGGAAGAATGTTTTATCACCATGGGCACCTGGCTTGGTGTAAGATTTAGGGATGTGACCTGTCTTTGACGTGGTTCTGGCAGTCTGAAAAGACTTAGTTGCAAGACATTGGCTTGCGAAGTCTAGCCAGGTGACAGCTTTGCTTTTGGATGGCTATTAAGAATGTTGAACAAGTAAGAAAGTCTAAACTTCACCTAGTGCCTTGATAAGGGATGCTAACACCTCATAAAAGATAATGACTTTTTTCCACTGATGAATATACTGCTTCTGAGGGCTTGGGGTTAAGGAGGTTAGAGATTCCTTGTGTTGTTTTTGTTTTGTAAAGCAGGTGCTACTTTCACATATATTTTGAGTTGGGGGAGGAGGTGTGGCTGGGAAGTCAGACCAGGTTGCTCAGGGCTATAGCCAGACAGATATTCAAAACCTTTATGGATAGAGACTGCACAGACACTTTGGGCAACCCATTTCACTGTGCTCATGGGGTAGAAAGTTTCTCTTTGCATCTAGCCTGAACTTCTCATGTTTCATTTTATGCCCACTGTCTCTCATTATCCCAACACATATCACAGTGCATTCCTTTTCTCCGTCCCTTTAGCAACCTCCCCACAGGCACTGGGGAACTGCTGTTGGCCTTCCCCAAAGCCAGCTCTTCTCCAGATGGAGCAAGTTCAGGTTCCTCAGCCTCTTCTTGTGAAGTAAGTGCCCCACCAAGGTGGCCCTCACACTTCTATCAGAAGAGAAGAATTGAAGAACAGAGATCCTGAGGGGGTAAAAGGTAAAGGGATGCTACAAGGAAGACTAGGGTAGATAGAAGGAATAGATAGCCTCTGAGAGTAAGAGGTTATTCTGCTAGTATTGCTTCACTCCCTCCTCCTTGAAAGAAGTGGAGAGATTATTTGTGAAGAGGAACTGAGACAGCCAGAGGTAGAAGCTTAACGTGTTGATTGCAGATGACAGAGCAAGGAGCTGGAACTGCAGAAGATAACACAACTGGGAAAACAGGCATGGCACTTCTGCTTGGCAGAAGGACTTTGAGCGGAGACTGAGCTGACATAATGGGTTGGTCATAGTGTCAAACCTGGTATAATTTTTAAGCAGATGTTTAAGTATGCTATAGTTTTGAGCTGTGTTTACTGTCCTCCACTGTCACTTACTGAGACTAAAGCTGTGTAAATCTATATGCTTTCTCTTTGATTACTAGGTACTGAACTCCTGAATACATGCTAACCTTTCTGCAAATCCTGAAAGCTGGAGTTTCAGAGCACTGACCTAAATTTAAAATAAGAGACTCCTAAATACTCACTGAGGCTGCCTCTCCACTCTTCCAGGGTCTTGACACATCTCTGCAATGACAGTGTTATGTTGAATACAGTATGCTTTTCCTTATCCTACTGTGGTATTTTTTTAGTTAGAATGCTCTGCTTTGGAATGATTGAAAGTAAACCAAGTCAATAGGATGCTTAAATGCTATGTTGCATTAATCTATTTTACAGTATTTTGAGTTGTACTTACGCTAAGGCAACCATTTTGGAACAGAACATTTTGCTGCAAAATCTGGCTAATGTAGGGGTTGCGTATGTTTGGTTATGTGGTATGTTTGAATTTTTTGTGGTGGTTTGTAGTCCCTTGATATCCATAAAATCACTGCTTGTGCTCGTGACAGGATTGCTAACATAAATAATATGTGCTCCTTCTTTTTCACTTCCTGATGGGTGATTGGTGCATTGCCCCAAAGTCCAGCTCCAGCAGAAGCAGTGCACTGGAAAATGTAAGTCTTCCTAGTGATTTGGGTAATAAAAATGTCCATCAGGCTTAGGCAATGATGCTAAAACTTTTCTATATAGAAGCTTGTGTCACAGGATAAATATGAGTATGGGTTTTAACCCACACTATTTCAAAGAGTTCCTTTGGCTGGATCAGAAGAATAGCAAGTTATGTTTGGTCTCCTTGTGTGGATTTGGGCAGGAAAATGATGTTGAGGCGCTTTTATTCCATAGATTTATAGGTTGTGCATTTGAAGGGGAAATGCACAAAAGCTTCCATAGCTGTTCTATCCAACACAGGAAAGGTCTAGGTTTCAGGCACTCTTAGAAGATGAGGGTGAAGATCTTTAGTAAACTTTTATTATAATGACTGGCTTAACATGTGTGGACAAGCCAATGTCCTTTTGGGATACCTGACTGCAAGTACAAAATGTACTGCTGTGTCTAGAATTTTCATCTATATTATTCAGAACCAGACACAATTGGGACTGAATTTTATTGTAGCCCACCTGCTTTTCTTCAAACTGTGCAATCTGTTTTGTCTCCTGCTGCTCAGTCTCCCATGTGGCTATCATTTCTCTCTGAAAAAAACATGTTGGCTCTGTAAACTTGCTTACTCCCTTGACTGTATGTTTTTTTTGTGTGTGCTCTTGCATCATGATTATTTGTGTATTAGAGCACTCCCTTATTTTCCCTGCTTGTGGAGGTAGTAGAGAAAACTGCCCAGGGATTAATCTGAAGAAAATAGTTCTCACGCTTTGACAGGAGACTTCATGACATGGGTGGAGGCCAAACTCTACCAAAGTTGCTCATCTGAAGCAGTAACTGCAAAGATTTGAAGAAACTTACTAGGTTTGGATAAAGCTTTTGAATCAGGAGTTTTAAATGTAACGTCTTTGAATTCAGTGGAGTTACTCCACTCCGTTATGGAAAAGTAATAGGTGTATTGGCATGACTGGTGAGTTTTATTCCTTTGGTGTAAGAGTTCTGGTTCTTCACTATGTGGTTATGTACTGTGCTGACTATCTACTCATTCATAGAAAAACATCACGTACTTTATCCTGTTTCTAAATAGTGATATTGGGACACTGCAGAACAGCATGCAAAAGAATTACCGCCTTGATGAATCTATAACAAGGGTCTCGAAGTCCCTGTCCAAGCAGATCTTCAGGTATGGAGGTCTGTTGTCATCCATTTTTAGGTGGACAATAGCTAAGCTTGCTGGCAGCTGCTTTGTAATCTATAAGCACCCAGCCGCAAATTCATGATCTCTCACTCTTTTAGACAAAGTGGGGATGTCTCAAAAGCTCAGCTGAACAGAAATTGGAGCAGGAAGTAAAAAATGAGACCATGTGCCTCTCTGTCTTCTTCAGTCTGTTTACATCTAATAGACTTGACCCTGTTTCCACTGAAGCTGATGGAAAACTGTTTTGCTTAATGGAATATACTTGTCTTAATTATATGCTTGTTTTCATGATATGTTCTGAATCTATTATCACCTGCTTCTAGAAATCCCCAGGAGGGTGAGATTTTGTTGTGCTGTTTGCTGTAAAAATGAATAAATGAAAGCCAGATCGTACCCTGGGCAGCTCAGAATTTCAACACTGTCATTTGACAAGTGGATAAGTTGGGGGGAGCAGTCATTTATTACAGCTCATTTCACTGCTAAGGCACAGCATAAAACATGCAACTTCTAGCTTCTCATTGAGTTTATGTGTATTTTTTTTTTATTGTCACCACTTTATTTCTTCTGCTGTTGTCTGTGTGTGAACATTTATATGAAACCTTTAGCTTTGCTATATTCTGTTATTCATATTGTGTGGTTGCCACCAACGGGTACAGTTCTAATTTTTATCCCTGTTTTGGTAGAGACTGTGCAAGAACAACCGTGTGCCTATACAGTGTGCTCCACAGCTCCTCAAGTGTGACTGTGCCATGAGCAGCAAGGTGCAAGTACACAGCATTTTAACATTGGTCCATTACCTAAGAAGTGTGAAACCGCATACGGAAACCAAATGGGGGGTACCAGGTTCAGAATGTGCCTTCCTGTTTTTCTAGTCTTTTCTAACTTGAGCTTAAAGTGCAAACAGACCTTTGTTTTTGTTCCTTTTGCTTAGCATGTGTCTCTATGTGGCAGCTTTCTCCATTCATCTATCAGCAGAGAAGCGAGACTATTTCCCTTGAGCAATTCTGTAAAATATGATAGGCTTCAGCCCTTGAAACCTGTAGGCCAGCCTCAAGCTCCTTGCTAAGCAAAACTGACTGACCTCGAGTAGGAGTTTGTTTGAATAAAAGGATGTAATTTTTTTATTCTATAATTATTTATTGTCCTGTTCTGACACTGCAAAATGAAAGCTCTGTTTTTTAAATTTTCTCAGACGCTTAACCTCAATATCCAAGCAATAAGGAAGTAAAGCAGAAAGTCTCTTCAAAAGAAATCTTACTGTATAACTTGCATTTTTCAAGTAGTTAAAAGTAGAATCAGGCCTGTGGTGCTCACCAAAGGTCTTTTGGGTCACAAATAAACCGCTTCATTGGAACTATTTGCTGCTGTTAATAGAAACTAAAATATTTAAATTAATGTGCGGTACATACATCACCTATACTAATTTTCACCATCTCTAGCATTGTATTCACTGGTATTGGTGAACTTTGGTAAGAAAAAACAAATTGGATGAGTTCATACTAAAGTACCGAGTGTGAAATTGTAATGAAGTTCAGTTTAAAAGCAACTTAGATAATGATGGAGGGGATTTGCCATCAGGTGAAATCTTGACTCCACACCGGATGCCTTTCTGAAAAATATGCTTAGTTTAGTCAGATGTTTTGGACTTGCAGCAGGACTTGCTGGGTAAAATTCTCAGTTTATGAAGGACATCAGCCCAAGTGGTCATAGGTTTCTTTGTTTCTGCTTCTTGTGTAACTGCTGTTGATTTTTCAGGCAGTGGAAAACTGGGGGTTGTATGTGTTCAGATGCCATATATAAAAACTTGCTGCCAAATAATGAATAAAAATAGGGCCTCTTGATCAAGATTGCAAAGGGAAACATTCAGTACCTGGTAAATGAGAGTATACACATAGGATGAATTGCATCCATGCAAAGCCATTATGAGGTAGTTTTAAACCTAAAGCCATTGTTATTTTACATACACTATTCAGTCCCCGTTCTAAAGGCAGGTTGATGCAGGTTTCCCTACAGGAGTCTTCTGGGCTGTTTGCTGTATTGCTGTGCAGCCACCGGTGTGTGTTATCAGCATAAATTGAAAGGAGAGTGCCATCTCTTCCATACACTATATCTGTAGTGGATAGAGACTTTCCTGCATTTCCTAACTGTTATTTTTGTAATCTTAACATCTCTTTAGTGTAGACAATTTGGAAGACTCTCCAGCAGGACTTTGGAGCTACCTTGAACTAACAAGTAGTCATAGGTTGTTATTCTGTCTGGACGAGTACAAGTGTGGAATGAAATCTAAACCTTGTTAGTCGGCTCCACCTATATTGATTGATATGGAAGCAAGGGGGAATATGGGTTCACAGGGTCCCATTTCAGGCTTTGAAGGAGAGCAGGCTTCATTCAGCAAGCCCAAACTCTTCTGCACCATTTATGCACAAGATTTCTCTTGTCTTTAAACTAGATTTTTCTTAACTTGCTCCTAATGTCGTGTGTCAGTCCCTGCAGCCACCCCTTGGTCAGCCTGGCTCTGAGCTCCTTGTCTAGCTTGCCTACTTGTCTCATTCTGCCTGCTCTCAGATCATAGATCCCTTCCTGGATTTCTTGTTCAGTCAGGCAGTTTGTGTCTTCTCACTGTAAATGCGCTGCCTGTCCAGATCCAGTGCTGCCTGTTCCCTCCCTTGCTCCACTGTTTATGTGTCCTGGACCTGTCAGTCATAGCCCTTAGACTTTCTAATACTTATTTTCACATCCACCTTCACTTTCCTGTTTTCTTAGGTGGGTCTTTAGTTTGTGCTCAGCCCATCCAGTCTTTATCAAGGGACTCCTCTGCTACACTAAAACCCAGAAGACATCCTTTCTCCAGACTAGAACCTCCTACTTCTTCAGTTGTGTCCCCCGTCTTCCCCCAAGCACCATCCTGTTTTCAGTTCAAAGGAATATATATATTTTTTTTTAGACATATTAAAGACCTTCAAGGATTCACTGGTTTACCAAGAACAGACAAGGTCCCTGCCATCAGTTTACCAAGCAAAGGAAACAGAAAGAGGTATTACATTAAGAAATGAAAAGATAAATCCAGATTTATCCACTTCTTCTCAAGCTGGAATGAATTCATATATTCTGTGGCAGTTGCAGGCATATGCAGGAAGTTGCAGGTAAATGTATGGAGCATGTTAAAATTTCCTGGTTTGAATAGAGTACACAGCTTGAACTGATGAGAGATGGCAGCTTGCTAAATGAAGAGGGACTAGGAAATGTTAACTGCTAAAATATCTCTAGGTACAAGTGGAGACTTTATTTTATTTTTCATTTGCAAGAGCTTAGTGTGGTAGAATCAAGGTAAATATACCCAGGAACCACAAAGGCCCATCCTTGATGCAAAGGTTTCTCTTGTAAAATGTAATATTCTTACTCCAAGGTCTAAAATGTTAGGATGCTCAAAGAAAAAGTCAATAGAATATGAGCTTTGCAAAACCAATCTACTTTTGATGCCCCTCACTCTTAAAAATAGGAGAGCTGTTGACTGAACGTATTCCTCCTCTTCCTTTTCTTTCCTCTCCAAATTTGGTTTAGTCAAACACATGGCATGGAAAAACTTCAGCCTTGTTAGTATTGCAAAATTAGAAATTTGTTTTCAATTCATTCTAAAGAGAGGTCTCTGGATATAATTAAAGGTAGGACTATGTTCTTCACCGTTGTAAACATCTCTTCTCATCTTCCAAGATAAATAAAAGTAGGAAGAGAAAGAAAATCTTCTTGCATCCCAGTTTTCTGCTTTTGGTTATTGATTGGATGGATGGAGGGACATTTTAGTTTGTATATATACTTAGATTGACAACTTGGCCCCAGGCCCCATGAGCTCTTAAAAGTATTCATCTTTTAAGCAGAGCTTCCCCCCTCAAAAAAAAAAAAAAAAAACAACCAAAACCCCAGCCCAACAATTTATAGTTTTCAGACTCTGTCTTGTATTCTGAAAGTCATATTCAAGTTCCTTGAATTAATTTTTTTCCCTCTCATGAAATGCTGAGCTCCATGACTCCTTGACCTCAGATTGGGCACCCAACAAACTACTAGTGACTTTAAGGGTTATTCTTCTGGAAAATTTCAAGATGAAAAAAAGTGGAGACTTCCTAGCAGGTCACTAAATTTTTTTCATGATATCTATGCAATAGAATGCTGGGTTTTTTGCTACTGCGCAAGATTTAAGCAGATACCGTCAGTAACCAGCAACTTGGGTGTCAAAACTAGTTGGATTTCTCTTCCCCAGGCGGCCTGTGTTGTATGTCCTGAAAACTATAAAGGGCTCTACTGTTGAGAGATTTAATGGCACAAAGTTTGAGTTCAGCATTAAGTTTTATTGTGAATGGCTCTCTCAGAAATGAAACAAAGTAGATTATATTTCATAATCTCTGCTGTTTCAGGTTTTCTCTTTCTCTTGCTGCTTCCTTTGTTGGTGTTGATAACCTTAGCCAAATTTCTAGAAAGCTGAGAAGGTGTGTCGAGGAAACCCTGGAGAAAATTTGGTAACAACAGTAACTTTGCATAAGCATAAATAACAGCTAATTTAAATATTCCTCGCTGTTAAATTGACATTCTTACACCTGGTAATTTGGAGACATTATAAAAATGGATTAGCTGTCAGTCATTCATGACCCCTTCCCCTTATTTTGGAGCAAATAATAGGACAAGAAAAGATGTTATAGCTGAAGCCTTTGGGGAGTACAAGGTTTCTGTTGCAGTTTCTGCTGTAATTGATTGCTGTTGAGAAATGCCACATGGTAACATCAGAATCCATAGGTTTACATTGGTGACTGTGTTTTTTTTCTCTCCTTACCCTGGATCTAAATTTTTCAGACATTCTAAAGTCTGGGCTGATGCTCTGCTAATTAGAGTGCAGTCCATGAAACTGAGAAATGGTTTTGCTTCAGTTACAAATCCTAAGGGAAAGGGGCAATTTGATCTCACGGAGCGGAGTGTAGAATGCTCGTGGCCCCTTGGGCAGAAATGTGTGTGTTGGTGGGGGGCAGTCCTTACTGCCAGCATTTGTACTGTTAGACACTGTCACTTTTTTATCAGCTTGCTTTTTGACTTTCCCACTTATTGAAATGTCTTTCTGAAAACTACTACATTCAAATGGAATAAATTACAAGAATATTTGTAATGATTCCCTCTGAGCCTTTGCACAGCATGGGCAATAACAGCTATTTCTATTAATATGGGGGAGTTTCCCCGAGGCAGCTATTCATACCTCTGCACAAATGTTTTCAGAAAGTCCTGCACAGTCCTTTTTTATATTGCAGTAAAAGTTTGTGGTTTAAACCTCTTAGAGGATGCTTATATATAACTAGACTGAAAATCCCCTTATGTGAATGCTGTTAGTGGCCAGACAAGTTTTTCATATTTTTATTGTAAGGTTGAAGAACTACAATGAGGTGCTATTTGGCAAAGATGCTAGTTAAGCAAAAGGTTTATAAAGTGTTATGTAATCCATTCAGAAGCAATGTTTCCCTAAATGTCTTCCCTAGATCTAGGAGTAAATCTGTTTAAACAGCTTATGAAGCCTCATGCTACACAAGCACAACTGCTTCAGTTAAATTCATAAGCTGTTGAACCCAGGTACTATTCTATTTCAGTAGACAACCTAGAAAAAAAACCCAAACCTGTTTGTTCTAGATTAATCCGACTGAGTTTTGTCTCTAATAGACCAAAAATAATAATCAGGAGTAAACTTTAGAAGATTTTTATCTTGTGGAATGAGTCCTAAAGAGAAAAACTAATACTAAATCTTGTTCTCGTAATACCTGCTACAAATCGATGTCCTTCTTATTTCAGTAAATGTGATCCTGATTTTTCTTTATGATGCAGGAGAATGAGATTCCCTTGTAGATGGAAAAGGCTATTCTAGTAGTAACGCAGAGAAAGTCAAAAAAGCTCATTTTGGACATAATGTGTCCCAGAAATGTAACTGTAAAACCAGGACTGTGCAAACCCGAGTTCTAGTTGCAGCCTTGATACTGGTCATCTCCGATCTTGGGTGAAAAGCTTCAACTCTTGCTCCTTTCCGGTATTCTAGCTGGCTTGTATATGTTGGCCTTGTCTCTGAGATTAAAATGTACCAAAGGCAGTAAAACAATCTTAAGCAAAAATTGCAAACTAAGCGAAAAAACATGAAATCTGTTTTAATTTATATCTATCTGACCTCCATCTGCTTAATTTTTTCTTTCTCCCTTCTCTCATCCCGTCTCGCTTTTTTTCACCAAATATATCAGCAAAAGAAATGGGAAGCTGAGACGAAGCCTAGGGATCGCCCCTTGCATTGTGACAACTGTCCTCTGAAGAAGGAAGTTTATCCTGATTTTTCTGCAATTAATCTCCTGGCTGTATATCGGTCTGCCCTCTGAAGTAAATGCTGGATAAATTTACTAAGATCTCAAAAACTCACGAGCAGGATCACTAGGTCTGTTAGGGCCAGCAATAACAATCTGAGCCAAAAAAGCAGTCCAGTCGCATTACACCCTTGATCTCAACTAAGCTTGCCTCTTTGGGCAGTATCTAGTTACCTTGCATCCTGCCTCCTTATTGGCAAGGAATGGCAGATGCAGTTTGGATAGCACCACCAGACCTACTGTAAGTCTGGATTATCTGACCAACTTTGTTGTAGAAACGTAGGCCTGAGAAACTGAAGAAACAGTGGAGTTACATGTGCCAATGGGAATTGTGTAAGTGTTCATGAGTGGATGTATCTGTACTCTGGTCTGGGTGTGTACCTAAGGAATATGACTGCTTGAGCTCTGACAGTAGAGCTGCATGTTGACAAGTGCCAGTTGGTTGAAAATACCATTTCCACAGTATATTTTCAAGAAAACTTGTGTGGTTTTTTTTTTTTTCAGTTCTGTGAACATATTTACAGCATATTTATCCAAAGATGATTGTTACTGGGTTTTGAAACCATTATGACCAACTTATTTTGCTGCAAAAGTCTTTTTCTTAAGTTCCTACTCCTGTTAAAATTAACTTTCTAAGGTGGCTTAATTGGCCTTCTGTCACACTAGATCTTACTCGAGGATTGCTCATTTGGCATCTGGGAGTTCATTTGGAATGTCACTTATAAAGATAAGAGACGTGATGCTTTTGAGTCTATTCCAGTTTTAATTTTTATATAAGCCCCTCAAAAGCCCATAGCAGCCAACTCCCATCTCGGGTTTTCTGCTCAACAAAATATTTCTAATGTTATATGTACCCCATTATAAGCTATATGCTGTGGAATAAGGCACAGCTTTACCGTTTGCTAGGTAAGTAATTACCAAGTCAGAATGTTAACACTGTAAGACTTTGTACGGTGATAGAAAGGGCAGTACAAAATGTATATAGATTTTCATTTAATATGCCTCACTAGAGGTCTTGGCAGCTCTGTTAGCCTCTCATAGCAACAGCCGTGAGAGAGAGCATTTGGCTCTAACAGCAACATGATCTCATTACGTAGGACAGGGATATAGAGTAAAGAGACAAAGCACTCTACTAATTTTAGGTTCCATTTGAATCTGTGACATGTCTTTAAACTTGTCTTCACAACATCCTAGTTTAGGTTGAATCTCTTCAATAGCATCTGATTTGAATGGATCCCCGGCAAATAGCACAGCTTTTTGGTGCTGCTTTGCTTCCTGTTTGGTAGTGGAAGGCTCTTACATTTACTCTGGGACTTTCCTCTTGCTGACTTTTTGTTAGAGCAGAGTATCATCCAAAACCTACATGTGGGGTGCCACATGTTCAAGCTGCTGGAGTCCAGAAGACATTTCAACTGGACCAATCTCTAGTGTTTTAATACTATATGTTTACAGAAAAAGAAAGTAGAAATCCACAAGCAGCACACTCTTAAAATGCTATTGATTTAAATTAGTAATTTGATTTTATCATTTTTTATCATCTTAAATAATTTTTAGAGAGTTCATACAAAGTCAGTGCAGTTATTCTAATTCTGTAGCATATTTTGTGTTAGCAATGGGTGGAAATTCTGGGGCACCTCAACACCAGAGCCATAGCCAAAGCTGACCTAGCACCTCTGTGCTGCACTGATAGCTCAAAGAAGGCAAAGTCGACTGATTTGCCTAGCTGGGGATTCCCCAGGCGCAGGGGAATCTGCAGCTGGTGCTCTCTCTGCATAGCTGTCTTTCTCCATGAACAGCAAGCTGCAGCTGCTCATAGGGCAGCCTGTTGGGACCAGCCACCAGGCATGAAAACGAGGGTAGCTTTGTGGCTGCTCTGCTGCTCACCCAAGAGTTGTGCTTTTTGTAGTCTCTCTGAAGCCTAAATGTATTAGAAACCCCGCTTTAAAAGAAGAAAGGAGGGGAAAAAAAAAAAAAACAACCCACAAATTTTTGACTGCAGTGATCCACAGGTGGTTTGGATTACTTGCGTATAATCTGAACTGTTTGAGTTATACAAGAAATATCTCCCTCTCATGCTCTACGGCATAAGCCCAACATAAAAGCTTAAGATTTTCAGAAGGACTTAGGATGTTAGGCACATAAATCCCATCGAATTTTAATGGAATTTAGGGTATTATTTGGTTTCTCTTGAAAAATTAATTATAAATCTGTGCAGGATTAGAGGAAACTCCCACTGTGAACAAAACTTTTTTCCAATAATGCACACCTTTTCCTGAAGCTTCTAGTCACTGTTACAGTGTTCAAAATATCACTTTGTGCCGGAGGAGTTTAGCAGAAATCCTTTAAAGTTCCCCTCAGTTCAGTAGGCTGCACACTGATCTAATTTACAGCAGCAATTCCTATTGCCCCATGAAACTTTGGACTTGCCTTTCATTTAAGTTAATAGAATAAGAATTTATATAACTATATTAACAGTTGCTTGAGGCGAAGAGTATATTAGATAAAGGCTACAACAGTGGGTTTTCCTCTTTTATTTTTTTTAAATGGTAAATTAGGTGGTTTCTGGTATTGTTTTAATTGACATGCTGTAAAATGTATGCTTTTCTTAAAAAGTGAACATCCCCCCTGTTTGTGATAACAATCCCGGCTTTCAAAATCCTAGGAGTTACAATAGCTGTCTTAAGCAATATTGCCAATATTTCTTCATCCTAAGGCTCTGTTACCCCACTCAAACAACTGTCAGATGTTCTGCCCTGCAGAGTCTGCCTTTGGGCCCCTGCAACTGCATATGGTCTCCTCTATCATTTCCTTTCAAGATAGGGCAGTTCACAGGTAGTGTTAAGTATTGTAAAAGTTGGTCGCCAGATTTCTCAGCTGCAGAAAAGAGCTCTGTTCCAGATACTTCTTCAGTTTTATATTGCTATTAGCTGTGTGCTGTCAGCTTGCAGCCTTTCCCCTGTTCCTCTCCTCGCTGAGCTAGCTGCATTCCCGTCTCCGAGAGGAGGAATCTCCTGGTGCTATTTGGCTTCCAAACTATTTACACTGAAACATCCTTGTAGAAATGGAAAGAATCAAAGGTCATGTTAACAGCCCCATGTTAAAGGTCAGCAACACCATGGTAACAGTAGAAATCCATCCAGATGCCTGCAGAAAAGTTGAACCCCTTACGAATAGGAAATAACCCAAATAAACAGGGAGGTAGATGAAAAGCAGTATCTTAGCCCTGAGCCACGCGTCAAGTGGAAATATAACATTTGAGAGCTTGTTGGGAATTTCCTTATACCTAACTTTGAACTACATTGCTCAAAATACAAAACTGTAGCAAACATTCAGAAAAATAACTGCCTTGTAAATGTTCTGACTCTCAACCTGAGGCTTTCTTTTTTTTTTTTTTTTTTTTTTTTTTNNNNTTTTTACTGCAAGTGTGTAATGCAGCCAAGTGTTGTTTAGTATCCTTCCTGTGCCTTAAAGTGTGACTTTTATGGGTGACGTTATGTTTATGGGTCTTTGTTCATCCTCGGCCTCATGTACCCCACTGCTGCTTCCTCTGAGGCTTTGCCGCCACACCGCAGGGTGTTAATTTCCTGTTTTGAGTCTGTCACAGACGAATTCAGAGCCTCGATTAAAACACAACACACAGATACATGCTGCTGACAAAGGCACTAATAAAACTAAAGTTTAAAGGTGGCCCTGGTGTTTCCTCACCGAGCAGCATGGGGACCTTTCACCTCTTGGAGACATGCTGTTTGCAAAGGTTTCTTTTCTTTTTAATTAGGGCTCGCCTGAATGAGTTTTAGCAAGCTGCTCTAGCGTTTGGTGTGTTTGGTTTATGGATGTATTTACCATAAAACATGCACAGCTCACTCGAACTTTTTTTTTAAAAAGGCAGCCTTAGGAAATGTACAGGAGCTGCAAAGAAAAAAAAAAAAAGGCTTAAACAGAAAAGGTGTTGGTTAGAGTGCTCGGTCTGGTATGTATCGTATCTGCAAGACATATGCACGGGCATCTGAATTTCCTGACCTTTTATCTTGGTCACTGAGCAGAAGTGGCGGGGGGGGAGGAGAAGCCAGCTTTTTCTTGCTTTTGTGAAAATCCTTCCTTTTGCACTCCCATCCAGCAGTGGGAGACTTGCAAAAGTCATCCCATAGGCATGAATTTCTACAGATTTTTTTTCCCACTTGTTCATCTAGCACAGTTTAAAGTGTCTCAGCACATTTATTTTAGACCATCTTGTAGAGTCACAAATCTAACAAGCAAAAAAACCTTTTCGTATCACTCAATATATGTTTTTCTTTTTTCTCCTCTTCAATTTGTTGTGGTCCTAGCACTGCTGTAAAAGCCTTTGCCCCTTATATAAATACTGCACACGTTTACAAGAGTGCATTTTAAACTTGGATTTGTTCTAATGGAGACCTTGTTATTTTCATGCAGTGTTGGGACCTTTTTTTGTGCTCTCAGTAAAATACTCCTTATTTCTGTATCCTAATGAATTTTAACATTAAGAGGTATATTTGGAAAAATTAAATTTCTTACCTAGTCATTCTGATGTATGATGACTTGTTGGTGTATCTGCTACAGCTCCTCAGAAAACCAAATACCTCATCACAGAGTCCCCTTGTAATCAAGAGGGAAGCTCTTGACTTTCTCCACTGATCTGGCTTGGAGAGATCTCTTGCAATATACATGAAATTTAACTAAACTTAGGCTAATTATATCTGGAGAAGAAACATTGTAGCCTGATTTCTCACAGATGCAGCTGTGCCCCTCTCCCTCATGTCAAAAGAAATACCAGTCGTGCTCTTCATACCTTTCAGGTAGGAAGGGCCTTTAAAATCTTGTAGAGCCTTCCTCTGACCACCCCTCACTAGTTATCTTTAAGCCTGGCATGTCTTCTTTCCCCCTTGTCCTCCAATGTTTGAGCCTATCTGAGCGACTTCTTTCTTGCCTCTCCTGTATACCCCTGCTTCAGTGGTGCCCTGTGAATCCTCTCCTCGCACTTAATTTTCCTTGTCCTCAAAACCAAGTCCCAGTGTGGTTGTGAGGATGACTTCAGGCCTGATGCGTGGAGAGGGCACCATGCTGGGCAGTGTGTGGGTTCACATGCTGTCGATGCTGCACATCACCTTGTGCACATTACTGTCTGGTAGAGGGCGGAGGAAGCTAGCTTCAAACTGCACATTTCCTCCATCTTTCTGCTGCAATATTTCCTGCAGCTCAGGTCTGTAGACTTATGTTGTGCCTGATGGGTTCCTGGACCCTCTGTATATGTTGCCTTGCAGTAGAAAGAAGAAAACTACAGCTGTGACTTACTGCTCCCTATTATCTGCCCAGTCAGGCCATAATACTTACCTGGGGGGAGTGGGAAAGGTGGTCTGAGCCTCACCCTTAGCAGTTGAGTAGGTGACATCTGGTACCTCTAAAGACAGCCACCTCGCCAGGCCCTGTGGAGCAAGGCCAAATCCATTTTTTTTTTTTTTTTTTAAGCAGTGCCCTGGGCCAAGTAAGCTGCTGCATTTTTTTTTCTCTGAATCTGACTGAATCTTAATCTATTTTTTTTGAGCTGCTTTACTTGATGTTCTCCTTCCTTTACTTTTCTGTCAGCTGTGCTTTGTCCTCAAGTCTTTCTCTTCATCTCTGTCCAGTTTGCTTTTCGCTTTGGTGGCTGTTTCCACCTCTCTCCATTTAGCTTATCCCATTCCATCTAAATCCTCACCCAGGAGGGAGAAAAAAACAAACCAAAGCACTAATAAGAGCCATTGTGATTTCTGTAGTTGTGGTGTCTGTTGTTTCTGTAGAGTCTTGCTATCCTAGATTGCCTCTCTGTCTTGTCTATTTAGTTGGCAGCATGGACTATCCATGGATAGGAAACCACTCTTGCAAAAGTTGAGTATGCCAAACTTCCTCAGAATTGGTGGAATATTTGGGCAACGAACGTGGTTAATAATTTCACATAAGAAGCTGGTATATTTCTTAGTACAGACTGTGCTCTGTATGTTCAACAAAAAGGGAGCTAAAACCACAATACTACTTCTGCATCACTCCAGGCTTAGTTGTTGAAACAACCTCTGAAATTCAAATTCCAACTAAGAAAAATCTTGGGTTACAAATAAGCCTAATGCTTTGCTTAAGCGTAGACAGACCTTTGGTGCTGCTGGCCCTCTATAAAACACTACAAAAGGTGTCCTAATCGGATACGTGGGCATTCCCTCTGTGGAGAGAGTATATCAAAGATGAAATAGGCTGCAGTGGCTCCTCAAGCTGTAACTGGAAGGGGTAGGGAGTGAAATGCTACTACAAAACTTTGGGCTAAGTTAGAGCATTCATAGGGCATTCTTAACTCTCCCTGAGGTTGAGTTCAGTGCATTTTAAAACTCTCTCATATCTTTACTTTACAGGAGCCCGTTTCTGCTTTGGGAATGTGTCATTGTTACTTGCTATGGCTGAGTTGACCTAAGGATTGGTAGGAGAATTAAGCTGTAAGTCTTCTGAGGCAGCAATTCTTTGTTTGACTCTGCTATATAAACATCAATATGGGTGGCAGCCCATAAATGAGATCTAGGCACGCCTGCTATATGTATGATACAAGCGCTAGATGAGCGTTCTGCATTGTTCAGTCTTTTCTATTCTGAAATGGTAAATTTTTCATTGGTCATGCCTTCAGGGTGTCATCTATGGGGAACAGTACTTTGTAGTGATAAGCTTTTTTTTTTTTTTTTTTTAAACTGAACATTTGCCGGGTGATAGCAGCTGCTATATAGCTGGGATGAGATACGCAAAAATGAGAAAGGTGAATCATGTTTTAAATTAGCTAAATGTAATGCATTCATGGTGCAGGATGTATATGCTTCTCTCTGCATGATGAGTAAGATGCAGATCTCATGCAAGTCATGGGTTCTATGTTTTTTGCAAAACATCTGTGACTTCTGACCTTTCCAGGCTTGTATGCATATGAGTGAGAGCACTGGTGTACTCACAAACTGTGGAACAAACTTCACTGAGAATAACAAAGTAAATCTTGGAATGCATGAGAAAAGCTGATGGAGAGCTGGAGGCCAGTGGCAACACTGGGTGACACACAAGACCGGAGCGAGGCATTCAGTTGTTTTAGCGAGACCAGCTGAAACAGAGGCATTGTCAGGGTTTCTCGATTCNTATTCAAGTGCAAGAATGATATGGAAGTGATGCACTGAGTCTATTCCAAACTATTTCACGTTAAAATCATACCTAGCACAAGCTGTGTCTGAAGTGCACGCACTATTGACTAATCTGTGAAACAGACCTGTGAGTGCTGGCTGTCAGTGAGAAATACAGAAGGAACCAGCATCATTCAAATCCTCTAATTTAACTCCTGATACTGGGGCATTAACAAATTCTGTAGGTGTCAAAGGTGTTTCTCTGTTCTGAACTAATTTTAGCTGCTCTTGGATCTTTGCCTTGCTTGTCTCCTGGTGACTCAGATCTGCGCTTTTCATCTTGCTGTCCAAGAACGCGCGTTCTTTCTCTTTGAGTGCCTTCCCCATGTTATAGTTGTTGAAGCTCACTCTAATTTTGTTCACTTCAGTTTCTGCTCTCCCCTCACTTATCTGTAACCAAGCCCAACCATGTCTTTCACAGCTAGCCTTCATGCTTCTATTTGTAGTGCTTTACCTGTTCCTGTGCCTGGTGGTCATGCTTTCCTACTGAATTCTTTCCTAATGTTGTCCCCCCCGTTCCCACTAAGTCTCCAGTATGGGCCTGTTGAAGGGAAACTACTACCACTCTCCCAGTCTGAAAGAAATGCATAGAGAAAAACCACACTAACCAAACCAAATGTCTTAAGATGGCATCTCCCTCAGATCACCTCTGCAGAGAGCTCTGCACCAAACTCCCCGGAAAAAGGAAGTGTCTTCTGTGGTGTATAGACAAAAGTGCTGATTGCTAAATGCTTCAGACTTGATCACAGCTCTGCCACAATTGCATAAGGAAAGGTACAGTCTTGACTTTCTATATCTGCAACAGGTTAGATGACAGATTGAGATTTCTGTGTCATTCTGAGGAGAATGTCTTACAGCATGTCTTCATCAAAGCTTGGCTAATGTGCTGGAGATGTAACACAGCTGCAGGATATTTCTGCTTGCATGCTACAAGAATGCTTGTTGGATATCTTATGTGCTTTCAATCCACTTGCTCCTTGCTAGCTGAATTTAACAAAAATTTAATCATTATTATTTTGTAGCAGTCTAAAGAAGTGGTGCAAGCCTAGTGCCAGAAAAATCACTGAACTTACAGAATAAATCTATTGAGCTATAGGTTTCTAAGGGTCATCAACTTGATCGTGAGCAGGCTGAAGAAGGGTTGTAACTGCTTTTCTAGAAGCTACAGGCAAAGACAGACCCTAAAATGATTTAAATTTCTTATGAATAGTCCTTATTATAACAGGCTATGACATGGAGAATGTTGCAACCTTCAAACTCACACACTGTGGCCTCCAGATTGAAGAAAGCCTTATACCTGCTGGGAATACTTGATATTGCCCAATCAAAATCCTGCCAATATTGCTATGGCAGGAGTCACTAGGTGGCAACATTACCTGTAGTCTTACAAATCCATGTATATGGGAATTGTCCAGCCTTTTGAAGAAATAGACCTTGTTCTGTGGAATTATATCTTCTTTGGTGGGAGCTCAGGCCAGCAACAGGGGTGAAGCTGTCTGTCTTTCCAAGCCCTTTCTGATTGGGGAGATTACTTGAATGCTGATAACTGCACATAGAGTGTCAGATAAGTAACTCTAATGGTATACCCACTAATTTCTGTTTACATTACCATGCCAGAGGTACACAGTGATTTAGGAGTGTGTATGTATCCTACTCAGCTGTGCCTGCTGTCAGTGGGGACACCGTAGTGGGGGGGTGGGTGGGAGGCAGCAAGTCAACTGAAGGTGTTTCTGTAGCCCACTCACCTAAATCTGCCAGCAAACATGAATTAAGACCCCTTTTAATGCCGTGACTGGAGGCTGTACTGCCAGGGCTTCACATCTGCTACCACTCAGAGAAGCTGAGAGTGTCCCTTTTCATTCTGGGCTCAGCAAGTTTTGCACATGGCTCCGATTTTGTGTGAAGTTGAATTTAGGTATGCACCATAGACGTTATGTTAATCTACCAAAAAAATGTTCATAGGATTTCAGTACCTCTGTGAGAAGTGTGGTTAAGAATAATACTTGAGACTTAGCTGTTTACAGTTGATTGAGAAATTGGCTAGATAAGGTATATGATAATCAATGTAAGTGCTAGGCTTAGCTCATTTTGCCTAAGTTTCCCTTGTTAGAACTCTGCAGCAATATTCTAACAAATAAAATTCATATTTTAGTTGAAAAAGTTATGCTGGTTCATGCTGGTTATCTGGAAGTCACAGAGCTGATGAAGTATGCAAAAAGTGCCGCCTTCTCTCTGGCCTTTTTGCTGCAGATGTTGTTTCTATTCTTAAGTATTTTGACAAAAAAATCTCATTGAAAAAAATCTTAGGGGGATCCCAATTCATAAAAATCCTGATGCAGTTCGTTATTTCCTCTTAATTTACACTTGAATGCAAAATAGCAAATAACAGAGTACTAAGATGAAATGCAAAATCAGCTGAAACTTCCCCTAACAAACTCTTAAAATAAATATCCCCCAGTTGTCTTATTTTAATAAATAGTGAAACTTTTAATAACTATAAAGAGTATTATTTGGAACAGATGAGTAGTTTTCCTTCTTTCCATATTGTTCATTTTCCCACTGCGATGAGAGCATTGTATATTTTGTTCTTGCAGCTACATATCCGATCAGAAAAGCCCATCCCAGGGTCACATGTGGGACAGTCTTTTCTCAACCCCATAGTCAGTGGAGTAAGTCTGAGAAACATTAGTTTTTCCTTACCTGCATATTTTTTTTTTTTATTTGTTAACTAATTCTTTTTGAAGAAAATTCAAAGATCTATTGTATGTAATGTACTCTTGAAGTGGGAAACTTTGTTAGGCACCGCTTCGTCTTGTAAATAAACAATAGACATACAGATTTGCTTATTTCTTTTCCCCACCAAGGATAAAAAAACCCACACGACCCCTTTGGAGGTCATTGCATTTTATGCTATTATCCTGAAACAAAAGAAACTGTTGTGCAATGCGAGCTATAGAGTAATATAGACTGATAGCCACACAGCTGTGCTCCTCTCCCCCTTCAGTCCAATAGCCTCCTGTGTTGGTGTTCATCTCCACAGGTTCCATGCATTTAGGAATAGGATCTTACAGGATTCAAAATTATTTTCTGCTAGTAAAGATGCATCAAAACAGGGCAACAACGGATGGAGATGCCGCGTCTATCGATTGGCATGCTTTCTCTAGCAAATAGTAACAGAAAAAGAGGGGAAGTGATTTTTTTTTTTTCTCTAAACTGCTGAAGACTCACTTGGTTTTGGAGTAATCTCTCTACAAATATAACAACTGATATTAAAATATTAAACCTATATTTATTAGCAACAGCACCTGTAGGGGCTACTCGCCTTGTACTTAACGAGCTGCTGAGTGCCGGGTCCAAGCAGAGTTACCAAAAGCCCGTGCTGAGGACTGCCAGGCCAGCTTGCTTTGCAGAGGACCAGGATTTTTCCTGACTCTTATTTGCACTTGGCGAGGGCCCCTGGTGAGCACTAGTGCTGCTGCTCCTCATATTGAGTGAGGAAATTGAAATGTACTCGAATTAGAAACAGATGACTGGAATTTAGAGATGAGTTAAAACTGCTCTAAGCAAAGGGCAAGAGTGATATAATTAGTCTGGCTTGCAACTTGTTTGCTTATGGTACATATTAGAGCCCTTTTTTATAGCTTTTAAAAGTAACAAAAGAAAAATAAAACGAGTGTAGAAACAAACACAACTCTTGGATTTGAGCTTTACAGTTCATTCTTAGATCTAGAATGTCCCAAAGCAAAATGCCAGAGGCTGACTCTCTGCTGGTCTTGCACAGGTATGATTTCACTGGAACCAGTAAGATAGTTTCGAACTGATACGGGCATTAAGGGACCACAGTGAAATTGCTTCCTCTCTGCTTGATGAAAATTTGGCTAGCCTTCTTGGTTTAATAATGACAAAATACTTGATAGAATCCGTCTCCTTAATTTTGTAGAGGCTTGAGTCACTGTTTAAGCTATAGCGCTTGGATCCATCTATTTCAAAAGCTTGAATTTGATGATGGACTTTTTTGTTTCTGCAGTGACCTCTTAGCTCTATTAGTAGCACCCTTAAAGAATATTAAAATGAAAACCTGAGGAGGAGGAAAGTGGTCCCCATAGCTTTTTGGTTGCTTTGTTCAGCGCTGGCCGTGCTCCAGGAGCACGGTGATGCCAACATCCACTACACTGATGTGTTGGTCGATGTAACACTGCTGAATGGCTTAGAGTGCCTTGGTTTTCAGAAGACATGTAGCAACTGAAAAGAAAAAAGCTGAAACAAATCCAGTAACAGATTAGTTCAGATGCTAAAGACAAACAGGACTTTTTGTACCTAATGCTCGGTTCTCACCTTGTCCTTCAGAGTCCTTAGCTGTTAGATGATACTCCCTGTGTTTTAAATAGCATCAGTATGAATGGGTGCACTAAGGCCTCAGATCAAATTAACACATACCTGCAGACAATTAATTCCTGTTACAGCTGCAGGAGTCGAAGAGTAATTTGTGTCAAAATATAGCAGAAGGACAGAGCAGTTTTATTGTTGCAAACAGCAAAATGTTCCGCACGTTCAGGCTCCTTGTTTCAGAAAAACATAGGTGAAAGGGCTAGCGGAAGCACAACTGCCCATTTTAGTGCCACAGACTCATCTTGTTTGGCCAAGATCAGTTTAAGTTAACAGAGAGAACTCTGACCTCGGAAGTGGCTATGACGGAAGAGGTGGAGGTTACCATTTATTGTATATTGTTTATTTTAAGGCATGGATACTGTAGCTAGGAAAATGGTCCTGAAGTGGTCAAGTGGTTGTGTGTGTAAAATGTGAGATTATCAGAGGATTTTGGCAAAACTCTGGTGGAAAATTGCGAGCATATTTTCAGGACCAGCACATTTTTTGTTGTACAGTGATCTTCACTGAGGACCTTCATCTGGAGCTCCTGGATGTTACTGTGTAATGGGTTGTTTGAGCTAGTAATGAAAAATTATTCGTTTTTTCAGAAATGCAGTTTTGCTGAATTTGTGGTATTTCATAGGAAAATTTCACTGGGGAAAACTTGTTTCTTCCCATCCCTTGAAATGTCTTAATCTAGACTTTGTCTTTGAAATGTTGAAGAGTATTTTTAATGCCTTACTCTTTTAATGTAAAATACACACATTTAGAGCTGTGATATGTTTATGTGGCTATAAAGTAACTTTATTCAGATCTTTCTAGAAAGCTTAAAAACTGTAGCCTGTCACTTGGAATCTCTCTTGTTTCTCCCCTTGCAAAACAAATTCTGATTTCTGACCAGCTTTCCATATAGCACAGGAGTGTAGGGCATGCAGTCTGCTGCTTCAGATGCTTCTCTGCTCTAAAAGGGGTGTGTGTCTACATGGGGGGAAAAAAAGAATAGTTGCTTTTCCTGTTAAAGGTATAGAGAATTTTTTGTAATTTATGACAAAACAGCTTTATAGGCTACTGCACAACGTGACTGACTGCAGCTACTTTGGAACACCTGGACTACCTGCACGTTTCTGAAGAGTAATGAGGAGTCAGCACTTCAGCTTCTCTGAGAGGGAGAGGAAGAAGTGTGACTGAGAAAGATTGGTGGGAAAGTGAAGACTCAGAAGCTTGGCACTGGTGTATGCTTTGGCTTTCTGTCTGTCCCTGAGCTCATTGACAGAAATCTTCATTTGAATACCTGGAAGTCAAACAGCCACATTGTTTAAAAAAGGTCTTACTGCATTGCTGAGGCTTTCAACAATATCAGAGCTTTTAGGTTTGCTTTAAGAAGTGGCTTTCATCTGAATCCAGGTGGGATTTCCATAGTGTCCCCACCTGCACAAAATCAACAAATGCAGCGAGCCTTTAAAAACAATTTCTGCTTGTGCAGAGGGGGGACAGAGGTGACAAGTTAAAGCTTGTCGCCGCTAATGCAGAGTGCACAGTCCCAGTAGTAACCGCCCAAAGAAAGGCGTTTTGCTGTGTGTATTGCAGCAGTGCTCAGTGGGATTGCTTGTTTTTCCTTTTGCCTTTCTGCCTGTTTTCTACCTGAGTCCGTCACGGAAGCTGCCAGGTTATCCTGACCCTAGGACAGCTTAGACTCCCCGTTGGTGAAGGAGGGTCACGGTATTTCTCCTTTATTATGCTCCGTGCCTGATCTGGCGTGCCAGGCAGCTGGTGTGGCCTGACACAGCTGAACTTGCACTGCCCTCTGCTAAGGAAATGCTTGAGGCATTGTCAGCTTTAGGACAGATTCAAGTGTCTGTTGCGCTAATTACATTTTGCAAAGGAGCCTTAAAAATGGTGAAGATCTGCTTGTCTGGCTGTTATGACTTTTCCAAGTAATTACCAATGTTTGACATGCAGAAACTGCCTGGTTTTGAACTGTTATTCTGTTATTGTAAAATTATGCTAAGAAATTACTTTGTCTCCATTACATTCTCTAAAATTGAAAGTACAATTAACAAAAAATCAAATTTTCCAGTTTGATGCAATGGAGCATCTGCAAAAATACTCTAGAGGACATGATGATAACCACAATCTGCAGCTGTTGTGTTATTGAGAGCTGATCTCAGATCTGTGGTCAATGCTGATTTCAATTTTGTACTTCATGTAGGGATTCAACTTTTAAGTCTTATTGCAAAATGTCAGATCCGCTCTTTGAATATGGGATGAAATTGAGAGTCTAGAAATAAGCTTGTTATAAATTAGGTCATTTACTAAACAATTCATAATTGGAAAGTTCATTGCTGTGCACTACTCTTGCACACAGGATCTCCAATACAGAATAACAGTTAAAACTTTATACTACCATGGTTAAAATTAATTTAAAATGTGGGGGCAGGCTATGTTTGAAGAGACACTTTCAGAAGCAAGGATGACTTGTTACCATTACTTATCAGACTGGAACGTGGCTGCAGGGTGCTTTCCACCTGAGAATTTACCCTCTTCAGAGTTTCATGAGGTTCTTTGTAATGATGGAGTTCAGACTTAAGGATCCTTGAACAAAGACAGCTTTAACTCAAGTTTGTACAATTAGGAGTCTGGGTTTGTAGCATTACTAACGATGATTACAGTGTTACAATTTATCATGGAAGGGCACCCCACGATCACTTGGCTCCTTTTGAGAATCTCAATCCTCGTGCATAGCTTTCCACTAGGAAACATCTGTTCCTGAGTGGTCAGACTTTGAACCTCAACTTCCTATCGCATCCCATGCAAAGATGTCTCCTGCTGGTGCTTATTAAAGAAGAAAAAAAAGAGAAAAGTATGCTTGGTTAATAATGCCATGCTTTGGGGATTTCACTTGTCGTCTATGGGGTCATGAAAGAAAAGCTTCCCCACGATAAGTTATAATTTGATGTGTGTTTTTTGGGTTCTCTGGTCTTTCTCTGAAGCACAGGAGACTAACCACAGTAAAAGAAGGGATTTAGGCAGGGTACATTCTTTGAGCAGCATTACATTTTCAGGGGTCTGGTTCATGTTTTCTTGAAGACATGTTTGAGTCTAAGACTGCCAGCCTTTAGGTCAGATCCCTTGTGAGTATCAGGGTCTACAGCATTTTTTTTTTTCTCTTCCGCGCAGATGCACTGGACTATTATTAATTCCTTGAATAGGCAGAAGGCTGCTCTAATTCAAACAGATGAATTAGGTGTCTGCAATTCAAATATGAAAACTTAATAACTCCTAATCTGATGTTGCAAACTAATAAAACACTTTGCTACAATATATGTATACTGGAACCTCCTAAATCTGATGGGTTCTTACTCTTTCTGCAAAAATGTCATGAAAACCTCCCTGCCACTTCTAATCTGACTGGGAACCAAATGCAATGTTGCTTCAAGCCTCTTCCTTAACATGTGCTGAAAAGTCCAAGGGTTGCATGTAAAACTGCAATTAAAATCTTTCATTACACTTGAAGAAAAACTGTTACCAAAAGAAATGACATTATGATTTTATGGAACTGTCAGCTACAACACAATAGATTTTCTGAGATTTGATCCTATAGATAAGGAAACAAAATTTCACTGCAAAGGTGATATTGCAGCACAGTTTAGAGGAATTGACAGAAAGCAAAAAACTAGATTTAATGAATTTATGAGTCTTTGTATACTTCTGTTCCTCTGCAAGAAATCTTTCCTGTTGGAAGTCCAATGAACTTTGTAACATTCTCTTAGGCTATAGCTATGTGTCAGGCAGACCAACAACATCCATTTGAATTTAGACCTCTGAGTTGGAAGGTGTCTTTAATATAAAATCTCAAAGTGGTTTAGATTTAGGTAAGCTTTGGTTAAACAGAAACTAAAACGAAGCTTGTACCTAAAGTCTGTTCATAGTCACTGTAGTGCATCAGTGGTTAAGTGCCCTTTCAGAGAGAACTCTAAAAGGTTGAGGGAGGTGATTCTACCCCTTTACTCCACCCTGGTGAGACCCCACCTGGAGTACTGCATCCAGCTCTGGAGCCCTCAGCACAAGACAGATGTGGACCTCTTAGAGCGGGTCCAGGGGAGGGCGATGAAGATGATCAGAGGGCTGGAGCACCTCTCCTGTGGGGACAAGCTGAGAGAGTTGGGGTTGTTCAGCCTGGAGAAGACAAGGCTCTGGGAAGACCTCATAGCAGTTTTTCAGTATCTGAAGGGGGCCAGCAAGAAAGCTGGAGAGAGGCTTTTTGCTAAGGCATACAGTGATAGGACGAGGGGTAATGGCTTCAAACTTGATGAGGGTAGATTTAGATTAGATATTAAGAAGACATTTTTCACTCTGAGGGTGGGAAGGCACTGGCACAAGTTGCCCAGAGAAGTTGTGGAAGCTCCATCCGTGGAGGTGTTTAAGGCCAAGTTGGATGGGGCTTTGAGCAACCTGGTCTAGTGGAATGTGTCCCTGCCCATGGCAGGGAGGTTGGAACTAGGTGATCTTTAAGATCCCTTCCTAAACCATTCTTTGATTCTAACTAATTTTATTACTGCTTTATTTTTAAGGGGATATTTGAAAGGGATTTTGAAAGATGCAAGAGAAATAACTTCATAGAAGTACATTTAAATTTTTAGCATGGTCCCTGACACAGAAAATTTGAAAACTGAAAGCAAAAGTGGATTCTTCAAACCCTGTGCCTGGAAGTGGAGTCCTTGGTGTTTTCTGTTTAATACAAGCAGTAAAGAACAGCTGCTACTCCAATAAATCAGAGCTCCATCAAGTATTGGGAAGGTGAATGTACTGTGCTAGAGGAATGCAGGACAAGAAAACCACATGAATAGGAATTGTTTGCCTTTTACTTAGAACCACAATGGTGGTGGGAATGGAGTGGAATAAAGGAGGGGTGGAGGAAAAGAGGCCCTGGGAAGAAAGACCCTGAAAGTGGAGTGCAAAGCCTTTGCAATATCCAGTGTAGATGGACTGCAGAAAAACAAAACCTGCAGAAGTAGTCTTTCTTTTATCTGTTTCCCGACAGCTGGATGTAAGTGCCTTTTTCTTTTTCTTTAATTTCTGTGCTGTCTTCACACCTCAGGGTATTTGTGCTCCTGCTACCAGCAAATGGAAGTAGCTGATAAGGGCTGTATGAGAATGTGCACTTAGCAAGCAGCTGGGCCAGATCCCCTTGGTCCATTGTATTCATTCAAAGTTCAGAGTGTCAAAATTTCTCTCTGTGTGTAATTGTTACTGGATTTCCCAATTTATCTCTTTTTTCTTGGGGGGGG
>VZSZ01004064.1:137315-171445 GCA_013398815.1 Ibidorhyncha struthersii
ACTTCAGGTATCTGAAATGAGCAGTGATCAGGTTTGCTGTGCTGAATCCAATTGCTGATATCCAGTTTCTTAACTCTTTGCTGGAGTTCTTCAAAGATTAATAGCTAAACATAAACCTACTTATGCTTGTACAAAAATAAATGCTAAGTTCTATATAGTATCAACCTCGGAACACAGAAGAAATGAAAAATGCTGTCTAATTCTCAAGTCAGTAATAGTGTTTTTGAATTATTTCTTTATAAGCTCTATGATCGGTCTTTGAATACTACTTTGTTACAGCTCATTCTAGATCTTCAATGGCTGCTCATGTCTTTGCCATGTTATACCCCATGCAGGTCTATGATCTGCAGGAGATTGTATAACGTGTATGTTGGAACAGAGATTCCCTCTGTAGTTTTAGTGTCTAGGAGCTTCTCTGTAACTACTTACATGAGAAATGGCACTCTCTTGTTTTCTAAGCATAATAAATAAAAGAATGAGTGACTAATGAATTGCTTTTTTTCCTGGAGGTGTGAAGAATCTGCAAGATTGATTCAAAATTTTTCTTTCATGTTGTTGGAGGTTGGTAGTTGTAACACTGACTCGCTTTCTTTCTGAAGTCTGCAAAATATTTGCTGTGATTTGAAAATCATCATTGACATTTCATGTCCCATCAGTATGATGTCTTTACTAATGTAATATCTCATGGACTACTATGGTTGCTTGAAGACTCAATCAGTTAAGAGTATGATAGATCTGTTGGAAGATGGTAGACTTTTAATTTGCCTGGAAGTTTTTAATCTATCTCTAGATAAAAGTTTATTTTAAAAGTCACTACTCTCATCCCTCTGACATCCAGACTGGTAAATAATTGTTATAGAGGAAGAATGACTATAATAGAGGAGGTAGGAGACATAGCAGACTGAGCAATGGTGAACACCAGAGTTACTGGTTAACTTATGATTGACTTCTTTAAGTTGATTGTCAGTCATGTGGCATAGTAGGATTAAAAGTATTTTTTCCCCAAGATACAATCTTAGGTATATGTACACTTTTTTCTCCTAGTGTAGTTCTCTGCTTTGCTTTGTGCTCAAAGCTGTGCCATACCAGTTTCCGTTTGCTTGAGACCTTATGGCGCAATAGGGAAAGACAAAGATTGTGTTTAACTTTCATTCTTGTTGACTATGTTAGTCCCAAATGAATAAACCTCTTTGTCTTAGTCATAGAGGATCAAATCCTGGAGCAGCCTTCACTTAAGGAAAAAAAGTAATCTTAAGTCATTGAGCTGAACCCCAAGTTTCGTGAGATACAACTCCTGTTTTTGTTTGTAGGACCGTGCTGGAATTGAAAAGACTTTTGGCACAACATAGGGCTGAATAACAGCTTTGAGATTTGGCCCCTAGGAATTTCCTGTTTAAAGAATGCTGGGCTTGGCCATGAACTTCGTATGTGCAGCGCACACAGCGCCAGATGCATGTACTCTCTTTTACAAAGCTGAAGGAACTGAAGGCACTCCTGGATTTTAGCAGGATCTGCAGAAGCTCTGACAGCTGATAGATACTAATGTTGTATCCATAGCTCATGAGTTGCCATAATACACACAGTACTGCATAGCAATCAAGTATAATCTGTAGCTTTACTTAGGATAGCTGGAGTTTAAATATAACTCTTAGTACAAAACACATTTTTTTCCTGACTTTTCAATTTCCTATGTATGTAATTTTGAGGATATGGAGCAGCAAAGCATGATTTAAAATGTTATTTTTTGAAATAAGTAAGCTTTCTGTGGTTCTTTGAAATAAAGTGAAAAGAGTACTTGATTGCAGGATAATTTTTACCCCCCTAAAACTGGTTGATCCTGAGGTGTTGCAGAAGCGAAGTCAGGATCATCACCTGAGTATCTATTCTTAAAACAAAGCTTTCATCTGATTACGAACTATGCCCCAGACATTTAAAAGCACCTCTGGTATAGCCCAGAATCCAATCAACATTTAAGCAGAACTGACAAAAAAAAAAACACCTAGGAGAAACAGTCACCCAACTGCAGGCTTCAGCCCCTAGGACAGGAGGAGCTAATGGCCAAAGGCTCAGCATAGGGGGATCCAGGCAGGACTTGAAGTGTTTCTCTTTTGTGTAAAGCTTCACAACCTTTCCACTCAACTTGAATGTATCAGATGCATAAAGTTCCCTCAAAGTATATGGCAGATGCTATTTTGCACCTGCACAGTATGTTCTAGGATAGGGGAACTGTTTTTCCAGGCTGATTGGCAGGGGTTTTTAGGGGTTGAGCTGAGCAGCCTATTGGTAGCTCGGTCTGGTTCACATTCGTAGTACTAGTGGCCTTTTTTTCCCAACCAGCTTTGTGTCTGCCTCATACTTATTTCCCTCATCTGTTTGTGAGAGTATTAATGGGCTCAAGTGAGATCTCACAAAAGCCAGTGTTTGTGTGTGTGCACATAAGGTATGTGCATACGTTGTCGTCTTCTGATGGATATATCTCTTTACTCAGTCAACAGAAGAAATTAGATTAATGTTAATTTGTTTCTTTTTGGCAATTCTGTACCAACATTTCTTACCCCATTGTACTCTTAAGGCTTGTGGTGCCTGCTGGCGCAACAGTTTCTGAGCGGTCCACAGGTGGCCTCCTGGCTGCATAAGTAAAAAAAACATTTGGAAATGGTCTGACACATATGATTACATTACTTTGAGGGTTCCTGGTGGCCTTTTCAGTTCAAGACTTGGGAAATGGCTGTTGTACATCTGCTTATGAATTGCTGGTGTCCACAAATGCTGTTACTTTTCTACTGCCTGGATCTTCTCTCACCTTTTCTTACCCTTCAGGCTTTGCATGCTTTCTTCTCTTTTGAGTTTTTGGAGACATTTGAAATTGCTGAAGCTTTCTAAAGAAAACTCAGTCAATCCCTGCTGGCTAGAATTAATGCTGTCTAAATATTTTTCTTAAGGTGTTCTGACTGATATTCCTTCTCCCCTTAAGTGTCTTAATAGTTTTAAGCACGTTTTCATTGTTAACCCTTTGTGGTAGGAGGAGGAAAGCTTCATTTCTTGGGCTGTGGTAGTGGTGGGGTCAGCTGTAGTTTGTCATTAAAGGTAGGTGTAGTGTCCTAGTGGCTGGAGGAGTTTCAGGGCTGTGAAATCCCCTTTACAGATGATCATCTTGCTCAGCACCACCTCCTTTTCAGCATTTCTTCTTGGCTAACTTGAGTGGGTTCTTGCCTCATGTTTTTTGTCTGTATTGCCATCTTCGACACTAATTTCTTTTGATGTGCACTGCAGAGAGTGTTGGGTCCTAATTGAAAAGTTTGGATTTCGCTAGACACCAATTGATTTTTAAGCACAGGGCTGAGGCTGAGGTCATTTACTGTTGAGTCAGGAAGCCTTGAAAACTATACCACCACTGAACTGAAAGTTGTTTCCAATACGTTTGTGCTTGAACTGGCAAAACCTCATGNCCCAGCTACAGAATGATAAAGCGCTCTATTTAACAAATAATCTCTTTGGGCTAAGCTGGGTTTACTTTTCCTGACAGTATCTCCTCCTAGAGTTTTACTGAGGCCTTGTCCACGCTTCCAAAGTTTGCCAACACTGTCTGGGAGCTTTAAAAATTAACAAAAACAACAATAAAAAAAAAATAATCCAGGAACTATGCTGAGTAAACATAGATTAAGAGATGGTGCCTGAAAAGTCCTTTTGCCGCTACTGTTTACTTTGTTCAAGCAGTGATATACGTTATGTTCTGTACACAGAAAGGGACCATTTAGCAGGTGTCAGCTTTACCTCCACTTAAAGGATTTGACAGCCAACAGATAGGAGCTCTGTTTGAAATGTCTGTGTGTGAAGTACGGATTATGCAGGGCTTCAAAACAGGTCTACTAACTTGTTGAGAAGGGCCTCTTCCTTCCCCCCATGGTTACATATTCAGGGTTTGATTATGAATGACAAAATGATGGGTACCTCATTGGATGTAACGGACCACGGGGCACGCTCATACATTCCATAGGCAAAACCAGCTGAAAGCAGGAGTGTAGTAAAGGAGAAAAGTGGCAAAAGTCATATCCTTGGCTTTTATTGCACCTTCAAGTGATTTTTGTAGGCACCATGATTCCTTGTTCCTATACTTGTCATCAAATACACAGGCATGTACTGAAAACGTAAGAAGTGGGTCCATTTTCTCAAGGCTGTTGAAATGTGAGAAGTAAAAGAAATAAAGGAGGAATAGAGAATTAGAGAAAGGAAACAAGGAACAAAGAAAATTCCAGAGAACATGAAGGATAAATGACAATGGAAGTGTGATATTATTAGAGATGGATAGAATGAATGGGTGAAAAGGTCCACATCAGTATTTTATACATTCTTCACAGTGAATGAAGGGATTGAGTACTGCATCTTCCTCCAGGGGTATATGCTAGTAAGTATGCTGTCTTGGTTTTCTCCCCCATTCCCTCATGGGAGAAAAGCAGTGAAATACATTTTTTTTCCTGGCAAAATCTTCAATATTATTCTGAATAAAATATTTGCTTTTGTTCTTTTTTCCTGTCCAAATTTTAGCAACATGAGACCTCTCGCCTGTGAATGTCAGATGTGGGTAGCTGAGTCACACTGAATAAAAGGGAAGTACAGTTGACCTGCCATTGTTAGAGTGCCCTCATCACAGCTGTTTTTGTTACCCATTTGAGATCTTTTCTTCTTTGCACTACTATTCATGTCTAGGTCGGCTTGCTTAATTGTGTTGAAAACTGGTCCCTTTCTGTAAACCATCTAAATGTTTACAGGACAGAAAACTACAAATAGACTAAAAGCTTAGATGCAGATCCTAGAAGGTACTAAATGTCCGACTTACATAAATTTCACTGGGAATCAGAGCTCTATTATGGACTGGAGTAGCAGCATCAGTGAATGCTGAATTGGCATCATCCTATACCTGAATAATCCTGAGAGGCTGAGGACAGCGATAAGTGGGTTCTGCCTCTTTCCTGCCCCCTTGCACAGTCCCAGGTCTTAGGGACCAATGACTGTCACACATCCAAAGAGGAAGGGAGTGGACTTCAGAGGCAGATCCCTCCCTATGTTGCCTGCATTTTCCACAAGTCCCACAGTGAGTTCCTCTTGCCGCTAATTCTGGAGGGACATGTCTGTGCTTATAAGTATCTGTCCCTAAGAAATAATTGTTAATAGTAAAGAGCATCTACTAGGGTGAACTATCCAGATATGATGTATGTACAGCATTTGAAGAAACAAACTCTTGCTTTTTCATGTGATGTCAGTATGTGTAACTTATGTACAGCTGGCTGGGAGGAGTTGAGGAAGACCACAGGTAGGCAATACAAACCGAATGTTACTTTTCCTTGTGTGCAGTTCACCACTTAGCAGGGCCTGTAAAATATCAGGTAGACAGAAAGACTGCCCCCCCGAAAGGAACAAAGGGTGGTATAGAAAGATGAGTCACATTATTGCTAGACAGTACCATTCAGTTTGTATTCCGTCTCACTAACAAGTGGATATTTGGTTCAAAATTCAAAAAGTGCTGTAAGACATTAGGACAAGATGTTATATAAGAAGAGAATTATTAGAATGATATTTTCAAGCTAGCAATCTTATCTTTTGGGGTGCAATGTTGCAGGTGCTTTGCAACAAAAGGATAACGAACACAAATTGTTGATTCAATTTTTAGAGCCTTTTTTTTTTTTGTTCATGCTTTGTAAACTGTTTAATTCCCTGCCTCCCACCTGCCTTTTCTAAAGACTTCATGGGTGCAATGATGTAAAATTAGCTGCTGAATCTTTGGAAGGAAGCTCCAGGAAACAGATGATATGCTTTCAGGCTAGACTTTCAAAACACTTCCCCAGCAGATCAGATTTATTCTGTACTGGTTATTCAAAAGGGAAATAGTAAATTATGTTGTTGTGTCCCTTGGCTGAGGAACAAACCAATTTGAATTGAATGCATTATGCTGGAGCAGGGAGTACAGTATTTCTCTTGGGTGGGCTGTGGCTGTAGTTGTTCACTTTGTCCTGGACTCTGGAGTAAGCATCCAGAGAGATGACTTCATATAGCTCTATAATGAATGACATTTGGAAGAAGCTCCTTCAGGAACGCTAAAAATATCTTGCTCTATTTAGCCTTTTTTCCTGTTCTAAACGGGTCAGATGGCTTGACAATGAAGAATTTTGGAAAAAAAAAAAATTAAGAATAAAGTAAAAATTGGGGGTGTATATCCTTGCATCTATATTGGGCGTATAGGAAATTACTGCCATGAAGAATTCCTAGACCTTCAGCTTTGTATTTACAGTAGCTATTTCCTCAAGTAGGCATAGTAAGGACAAAGCTTATCCCCGTCTCATGTTTTTCCATGTATTAGCAACATCCACACTCATTCGCAATGTATTTTCCTTCCATATAACTTGTATGTGGATATACTGAATCATTGCATCCTTATCAGGAAGGGGTGGGGGCTCAAGACACGCTATTTCTGACCTTACGCCTCTCAGTGCAAATGGCTGCTGTAACTACAGGCTCTGGTCAGATTTCAGAGATCACATGGGAAGAACGTATGTATTCCTCCTTTGAAATAACAAATGGTGTGTCAACACCAGCATACGGATAACCATGGACCCTCTTAGAGGTCAGGCTGTAAGTGAACATTAAGTTCACTGCAAGAGACAGGTACAAGTTGGGGTGTGCTGGCATAAGGGAGTGTGGGTAGCCTGGTTTGAAGTAAAAGTAACCAAAAGGATTATCTGAAAAAGTTAGAGGCCTATACATCTATCGTCTCAGCAAGTGAACTTATCTTCACTCTCTAATTTAGATTTTTTTTTTAATTAAAGTCTCTCAATTGTTTGATATTTGCCATTTTTCTTCATGTGCTTTGACTTAAAAGTATGCAAAACAGTTTTTCTTTGATAAGAATCCTCAAGACAAATTTTATGCGACTTAGTTTCTTGATTTTTATGCTGCGGCTGGAAGCAGATTCATAGGTTTTGAAGACAGAGAGGACTGCTGGGATCAACTAATCAGATCTCTTATGTAAGACTTCCTTGAATTATTTCTGTCTGGAACGAGAGGAAGTCTTTCAAAAACAATAAAGGCGAAAATCTTCCAGCCTTGATTTTAAGTAGAGATTTCCTTTATTAAAAATAATAAAAAAAGTTTCTTTGATTTGTTGAGTTTCAGAGTGTCATTCAATCCACAGCATTTTAAAGCGGTTTTGATTGTTCATCTTTTTAAATGATAGCCTTGCTAACAAATTTGTTTCCTGAACAACAGGGTTAAGAGAGCCAGCATTTCCTACGGGTGTGTAACCTTTCAACACCTTTTGCTCCTCCCTCCTCTCTAGGTACTCCTAGGCACCCTGACTGAGTAAGGGACTACTGCACTGTGCTAGTTCAGAAGGGTGTACGTGTTGACTGCCCAGATGTCAAATGGACTTGCTGCTGGTGGTTTCTGCCTGCTTTTCCTCAAGTGGAGAACACTAAATGAAATCTCTCAGCCATGTTTTTCTTACAAAACTTGATCTTGGAGATTTCTATCCAGCTTCTAA
Organism: Ibidorhyncha struthersii; assembly: GCA_013398815.1. Classification (NCBI taxonomy): domain Eukaryota; kingdom Metazoa; phylum Chordata; class Aves; order Charadriiformes; family Charadriidae; genus Ibidorhyncha; species Ibidorhyncha struthersii. The sequence continues at coordinate 144,850 of VZSZ01004064.1, forward strand.
ACTTGAAATTGCTCAGCCAATTCAAAGTTGACAGAGGGAGGGGTACAGACACCAGGGGAAGCGCCAGATTGGTGATGGTCGTGTCTAAGCCCCATTCCCTTCTATGTCTAACTGACACCCGATAAAATCTTAAAAGCTGGAAGTGTGAAAGATTTAGTAGTTCTAATTATGCCTTTGAATTGAGCCCACAGATTCAGATGTTCCCTAACTTTATATTTTGTGGGATGTGTAAACTTTGCGACTGACTCTAGTTCATGGAGGATGGCAGCATGATTATCTTTGGGAATTCTGAAGTTGGACTATGTACATTAGGCTCTCTTTAATCACATTGTCCATGTTTTTCTCTGCCAATATGGTTTGATTTTCTCTCTGTGCTTTTTTCATGGCAAACGGAGTATCTCATCTTCCAAATTTATTTTCAAAAGCCAAATGTGTTGTATCATTTCATTTAGCAAATCTAATGTAAATTGAGAATTCAGTACCACATGGTCATGGTAGACATAGAGTTTCACAGACATTGGGATGTTTTATGACTCTTGGATTTGCTGAAAAATATAATTGCAAGAGGCACCAGACATTAATGAGCATGGAAACTAAACTGCTGCTGTGCTGTGGAAGGAGAAATTATTCCTCCAGGTCATGGGTGAAGTGATGAAGCAACAAACTGAGAGGAGTCGACAGTACGCTGCCCACTGGCAATTACTTTTGGACTGTGTCTATAATGATTTTCCATATGTTACTAAAAAGACCTTCCATCTTTATAGACAGAACCAGCAATAATAATAAGAATTCATCCCATTATTGAAAGTAGAGTCTATTTGGACAGTTATCAACATTCATTTCAATTCCTCTGCTGGAGATTTAAACTGGCACTGGCAATTATTACTGAGGTCATAAGAGTGAGCTGCATTTCTCTTGCCCTAAGATGGCTAGCCAGTCTGTTGCGCTGCATGTGTACACGCTATTTTTACAGTACCGTCTATTGTTGCCAGTGTCGATGATCCAGAGTGCTCCTGCCCAAAGGCAACAGGCTCTAGGAATGTAAGCTATTTCATGAGTCTTTGCCTCTTTCACACACAGAAATAAAAGTAATGATAGTCTTGGCTGGCTTATACAAGGGACCATTAAAATAATTAAATAAAGAACATTGAACTCACGTGTTGGAAGCCCAATTATGAATGGAAACTTGATTAAAAAAAATAGTTGCTGTCATGTCCAAAATAGCAGAAGGTAAATGAATGTTTCTGTCACTGCTGTTAGATGCAAAAACATATTTAAAGATCTACCATTTAATCCAGCGACAGGGAGACAGCCACGTTAACAAGAAACAAGTACTGTCATCCTCTTTCTGGCATTGACGATAAATTCAATTGTGTGAGTTGTCCCATGGTTTGAAAGGGAACGTGCTTATGTTGAGCATGTGTGAAGATGCCATTCTGAATTGCATCCTATGTACACGCAGGTAAGTCATGCTATGTGAATAAGATATGTGGAAGGATGTGTATGTTCAGAAGCATATATGGCAAACTTACTGATCTCACTTTGCAGAGATCCAACATACATTATCCTAAGGAGGAGGAGTTTGTGCTTTGTGAATTTTGGATTCCAGTTTTCTTTTGAAATTGAAGTAATATATGAAGCTGCTATCTTGGTTTGAGATCAGATTCACGAAAATCACCATGACTGTAAACAGGTTGACCTTTTTTGGATCTAGGATCTAGCTATGTTGATTGAAGACGCTAACATCCCTAATGCTTCAGCATGGCCCACCAGTTGCAACCTGCAGTTCGCTGGCACATAAAACTGTGCAGTTGCACAGTTCACTGGCATGTAAAAAGAAACTGTCTGAATTTGCTTACAGTTGTGCTCACGTGAGTGTTAGGTCAGTAATTGCCAGCACGCAGATGGTGATGAGTACCACAAGATGATTCCATTTTTAGTTTGCCTGGCTCTTGACAAAATGAATAGCTTTGTACAGCTTAAGCAACTCTGGATTTCTCTTTGAAATCTGTAACTGAGCTAGATCACTAGAAATTCAGTCTCAGAAGTTTAGGTTTGACTTTCAGGTTGGTATTATAATGCTGGTGTCATTTAGGATATTTTTTTTTCTTTTTTTTCAGAAGCAGTAACCATAATGTTACCTCTTCCCTGTCCTTGCAGAGGCATCTGGGTGGTTTTGTTTTCAGATCACGTTTGCCACACACAAGCATGATGCATGCAGTTAGCACTAAGCAGTATGAAGGTATGAGTGAGTGGCCAAGGGTGGAGACAGCTTAAGATGACTTGTGTAGCACTGTTGCTGAAAGTGTAACCACAAGGTCAAGCTCATGCTGCTTCTGGTAACAAGTCCAATTTCAGAGGCTTTGGTTTCTCCCTGGGTGATGGCTATGGGAGGGAAGGCTAAAAACAGCTAAAAGGCACTATATAACTTAAAATGCTGCATACCTCGAATTTGTGAGAGTTATGACTCTGGTTTAATTGACGTACTCATAAGGAAGTGAAGGAAACAGGACAAAAATGAGATTCTTCCAGACAGTGACAAACTAATTGGAAGGGGGACGTTATCAATGATCCTGTGTCATAATAGCATGCCCCTGAGAAGAGGCTCTGTGGAGGACTCTCTGGATCTTGGTTTTGTTAAAAATGTGTATGATCTGGATGATGAACTTACGGTTTGTAGGTAACACCCAAACAAAACCTGCTGAGGAACGACTAAAATGTGAAGTAATCTGGAGAAATTGAAGAAACAATCTGAAGGAATGGGATGTAGTTCAGTAGGAGTAAAGGCAGAGGAGGGATGACTTGAACAGGGAGCAGTACAGATATAGGACAGAAGGTAGAGTAGGTAAATGTTCAGTAAAAAGGAACTTGGTGCTGTTATGGCTAAGCAGCTGAACAGGAACCAACAGTGTCACGTGAGTGCAAGGAGGTAAAAAAGCACGTGCTATAGAAGGGTGTAAAAAGACACAGGTTTGCGAGCTGCATAAAATGAGCCTTCAGATCTCACATTACCCTCCTGGGTTCCAGTTTTGGATGCAGGCATAGATCAGCTGGGGAGAAGAACTAAAATAGAGTTTTAAGGAATTAAAGCTAGACCCGCATGGAAAGACTGAAATCAGGCTTTCTTAAGCTACATAAGAGAAGAAGTCATAGTTTTCAAGTACGTACCAAGCAGCTGCAAAGAGGAGAATGGATCAATCTGATAACCATGTCCCTGGTAGTTAGGAGAGGAAGTTAATGGGCATGAACTAGCACAAGAAATGCTCAAGTCAGTTTTTCTACAGGTAAAGCTAGACAGATGGTAGAGCACTGGTAAAAACTGCCTGGGAAAGCTGTGAAGGACCTCCAGTGATAGAAATCCTAATAGGTTAGATAACCATCAGGCACGAAAGGCGTAGACAGAGTTCATCTTGCCTTGGGGCAGTGAAATAACCTGAATGACCTTTTGAAGACTTTTGCAGGCTAATTTTTCTGTTATTCTATAACCAGTTGCCTGTACTTTTCAAGTAGCAGTGTTATCACGCAACCAAACTCCAGGAAAAGTACTGTTTCATGTGCATTTCAGTCCAGACATAAGCTACTACTTTAGACAGGTCACAGCTGATGCTCTGCATGTATGCTGACTCACTGGCCGTGTTCAGAAGCTGTGCCCACTGGCACAATGTTTTCAGCTGAGAAAATCAATGACATTACATACAGGGAAACAGAGAAGCAAGGTGTTAATAGAATGCTTTCTTTCAATGCCAAAGGGATCAAAAATGAGGTTGTTTCTTTTTAAATTGCTTACAAAAATGTCATTTGGCTTTTGGAGTTAACCTGGGAAAAATATCTGTACTCACAAATACTTTGTCATTTATGTGTTGCCACTTTATAAAACTAGTAGCATGTCAAGCCAGCTGTAATCCCATTTAAGTTTGTGATGAAATACACTGAGAATTGTCACAAATGTTTGATTCTTGAGCTGGGCCAAACATATTTAATTTGAAGGATTTTCTGACCACTGTGCTTTCATTCTATGTACATTATACCTTTGCTAAGCACATATTTGTGGCAGCTGTCTAGAATAACCTCTGTGTGGAGGCCTGATGCTGATTGGAATAAAAATTGCATGCAATCTGACATGCGGTATTTATGGTTGAACCTGGAGCTTAATTGATGCCAAGGCTGGTGTTCCCTGCAATATTGTTTCTAGAAAAATGTGGGGGGAGGCTGGAATGGTTAGACATGGAAGAAAACAGCGCACATGTGGTGGTCCTGTCTTAAAATGAAGAGGCATGAGATATCAAGATGAAAAGAACTGGAGAAAGATATATATAATGCATTCAAATGGACCCCAAGTAAAGCATCTGAATCTGTCACAAACCAAGCTTCTTGAGTTTCTGCCATATTTCACACCTCTACCTAGTTGTAGTGCCTGCAGCAAATTTCTGTCACTTATTTCAGCAAAGCTTTGTGTTCAGGATAAAGGTAGATTTGCCATACCAAATCGTGAGTACAATTCCCTGTGGTATTCCAACACGTGAAGGCATCAAGTACTGGAAGGAAAAGGATTTGTACTGAAAGCTCGTGTTTGTGGTGGTGTATGTGCTGTGAGAGTTAGTTGGCTGGAATAGAGTTGCTCCTTTATAGACTCTCCCGTATTGTTTTTAGGGACACTGACCTTCTCATCTCCTGATCTCTTTTAAATATCTGCAAATTTATAGGAAGAATGAAGGATATTTTACTCTTTTCAGATACGCTGTGTCTTTTCTCCCTTTCCTTACGTCTGAGGGCCCTACATCTAGAGGAAAGACAAAACTGTATAGGCTGATAAGAGAATAGTTTGTAGTTTAGTGTATGTATTCTTAGCTTGCAAGCTGCACGTCACTGGATCCCCCTAGCCTTACACTAGAAACCACAGTGTCTTTTTTCAGAATACAGGCAGATTTGTGCAAACCCAATGCTCATTTATCTTGTGGCTGCCTAATAATTGTCAGGTTTTTCCAAGGCAATGCCAACATTTAGCTAGTTTAATGAGTTTGGAGGAGGAAGCAAATCCATCTTTTGGAGCTGGCAGAACAGGACTGCATAGGAAATTGTTTGTGCTGATGCTGTCGAAATAGCAAAGATGCCTGATATGCCTGGTGCAAGAGTCCGAAAATGTTACATGAGAAAGCTGCTATCACTAGACCTCAAAAGAAAAAGACAGTTACCATGCTGACTTTATGAGGCGAGTCTATTCTTGCACCGACAGCTGCAGGAAACTATGGTGATGCTTTCCTCATCCCTTCAGACAGTCTCCTGAACCCTGAGTTGGAGTCTGTTTGCTCCTGTCTGTTGCAAGTCGGGGAAAAGAAATTTTTGTAGCAGGAAACTGTATGGTTTAGAATGTAGGAAGTGCTACGAAACAGACTGTACACTCAATGCAGTCTGAAGCCACGTGCTGTCTCCTGCCTTGCGCTAAGCAAAAGCACATGGTGTGTGGTACTGGTGATGAGAAATGATACTTGCGAATAGTCACAAACTAGCACTGCACCTTCCTCCCCACCAAGGCCACCAGAGCTGATGACTTTCTTCTAGAGGACACTAATGGTCAGACAAGTGTGTTAAAGGACCAGACCCTTAGCCATCATAAGCAATTGTAAATCCCTAAGGAGCAGAAAATCCAGGCCTTGCAATAAGGCATCTTTTTCTGGAATAGGCATCATAAGACCATAAGAAACAAAATTTTCATGGAGAACAACAAGAGGCTCTGTCTCAGGTGTGACCCATCTGCCTGACCCTGTGGGCAGTGTATTTCTCATATGATGAAAAGGCACCAGACCCGTACCACCATTAGGGAACCAGGAGCATCTGAAAAGTGGGACACAACAGAGTCCAAAGCTTCTGCAGAGCGTGCTCATATATACTGGAGTCCTAGCATAGCTGGAGGAGTGGTGGCTCTGGGTCTCCTAAACCTGGGGACTGGGGTTGTACCACAGCTTCTGCATCAGGAAGGTGTTGCCTCTACACAGAGTTCCTGCTTGAACTAACTGCTTATAAACTACAAGCTGTGGCTGCCTCTGTCATGATTTGCTGAAGCCTTAGGCAAGCAGCCTTTTCCACTGACCTTAGACCCATAGATCTCTCCACCTTTTCTGTTCTTTCTCCGCTTATTGCCGTCATCACATAAGAAATCTTATCTTTTCCTTCTCAAGCACGTGGATGAAAACTCTGTGGATGAGACTTGGACACCTCTCTTGAAATAAAGCAGTGGTTTTTTGATGGGGTTTTTTAGATACTCCCGAAATGAGTGGAAGAGGTTATGGCTGCTAAGCCTGAGTAAGGGTTTGAAAGTCTTCTCTTCAAAGATTTGTCAACCAGTGCATTTTCATCTTCAGTCCTAGCGCAGTTGCCAAGACAGCTTGAAATTCAGGGGGAAGTTCCCTGTGGTTCTTATGTTATTGTCATTCTCTAATATCAGCCTTTATTGCGTTCCTCTGAATTTTGCTTACTTGATGGACTGCATGATTAGACCTATGTGGGCATCTTATATTTCATAATGAAACACACAAAGAGGGTGGAATCTAGCAATAATAAATACAGCTGAGCAAGATTTTAAATGCACAGCACACGTTTTCTGCTTTAGAGATTTGTGTCATTCTAAGCCTTTGGCAGATGCACCAAAAACTATGGCAAGTTTGTGTACGCCACTGTGATATGGGGAAGTAAACTGGGAACATATTTCTAATGATACCAGCGCAGTAGTAAATAGCTGATATGTACATCTACTATTGAACTAGAAAAAGAGAAAAACAGTTTTGTAACTTGTTCAGTAGGTACTTGATGCAAAGCACTCTTGAAATCGAAATGGAGATCAGCAGATTTTGAGATGTACCTGACCATATTGCAAACAGCTTACGCAAAATGTGGTTTTAAAAAGCTAATACCAAGCTGCAGATTAGAGTTGGTGAGTCTTGTTTATTCTGTATATGGCTTTTCTGGCAAAGTGAGGTACTGGACTTGTATCCAAAGCCTCAATTATAAAGCGTAGTTACATTATTATTTTATTATTTTTATTATTTGTCTGTAGATGCAAGTAGTCAGGAACTATTAATAACTATTTGGAAAAAAACAAATCCAGTTCATGGATACATTTTAAGCTCCAACTGAGGGTCCTGGATGTTCAATGGAACAAAACAAAAAGCATCTCCTTGCATAAGCACTATCCCCCTTCCCTTTGTCCTCCTCCCACATCTCCCCCTCTCACCCTCCAAAAAAGGAAAGAATTAGGGATATTTTCTGTTAAAATGAAACATTTCCTTCAAGACCTTGTGAGACTTCTAGCTGATCAATCTGAAGACAGATGAACATTTATATGGCACCATTCCCACTAAACTTGATGCATTTGGGTAGTTCCATTGATCTCTGTGGGACTACTCCTGTGCTGTATTTTTGGTCCAGTACTTACCAGTGTGTTCACTTGTAGTTTGGAAAGCTAATATAATTGCTACAGAAGAATCAGAAGGGCAGAGGCACTAACTGAAGCTAAGGAGTAGGCCAACATAAATTCTGAAGCCTTTTCAGAATAAATGTAGAAGACTGGAGCACCTATGACTCTGTGTCTACAGTAGTGAGGTAGTTAACTGGTGCTTTTCAAGCTTTTTATGTTTCAATAATAGCAATAGTCCTGAGTGGAAGTTGTTGTGGTGCAATAGAGGACAAAGCCAGTACTAAAGCTATCCCCGCTCTCACTGTAGCGTAGGGCAGCATAGCTTCAGTGCACCAGTGTTACAACTTGCACCCCGGAATTCTGCAAGCTGGAACAATTCTGGGGCTGCACAGCTCACAGACTGTAGGTTCAGAGCATGGAAAAAGATATTTCAATATATATAAAGATAAATCAATGTCATCTAGGCTTTTCTGTTTATTAAAGGGAGAGTACAAAAAATAAGTCCTTCTCTTGCTGGGAACAATTATCTCCAAATTTGGAGATGCATAATGAAAAGTCTGAGCAAGATCTTCACTTTATTTAAACTTAAGTTCCTTTTCTCTTCACTGCTGGTTGTTTATCTAAAATGCGCCACCACTCACTGGATTCTTGTGGCTGAGAATAAAGTTGATAAACTTGTAGATTAGTGATTTTTTTTTTATATCTGTAATGATGTATGCACGTGTGCATAAACATACACAGATACCATTGAGGCAAGTTTCATGCAGCCAGTTCTGCAAATAATCTGCACAGAGATTTCATTTCTCACTTTGCTATAGTTACCAGACTAGTCTGTCAGATTTGTCAGGTTGCTGTTTACTGATGAATGCTTTGTTGTGACATCCAGATTTATAGTTCTGATCCTTTCATTTTCAAATGTTGCCCACGGCCAAACTAAAGACTAAGAAACTATACAGCTGCTTGTATTCAAATGTTTTGCTAGAGTGGAAAGCCTACCTTTCCTACTCTGCCTTAGAAAGGTCCTGAAGCATCATAATGATGGCATTCAGCCATTTTCATGTTGCAAAAGGTATGCCATGCCATCGTGTATGTTGCTAACACTACAGTATTAAAACCATTTTGGTAAATCTCTGCCTCCTCCGTAATTAGTTCTCTGTGAAGTTGTGGATTTACCAGGGTTCTGTCAGCTTCTTGTGTTACAGCTGGAGGTGGTGGTGCGTGTCTGTGCTGTGTGGTTACCTAGCTGCTCCAGTCAAACATGGACTGCATTTGCTCATACATAATATAAAATATAGTAATGTGGATTTTGTGCATCTCTTTTGAATCTCAACTCTTCAGCAGTAATTGAAAACTAGTCCTTCATCTGATTTCTTCTTCCCCAATACATGTACACTAAGAATGCAGTGGAAAGTTAGGGGCAGGAGAGCCTTTAGAATAGTGAGGGCAGAGCTCTATGGGTGTTGGAGACCAAAAGAAAGGGAGCTCAGGGACAAATTTCACCTCTAGACCTCTGGTAAACCTGAAGAATGTTGCACTCTTGCAGAAACGTGGTTTGCTTTTTACCCATAACCTGTGGGTTATATATGTGAAAACATTATGTGGAATACTTAATAATTTTAATAAATTGCATGCGCTTAGGAAAGCTGCAGAAGATCAAGGTAATAATGATGCTTGTGTTGAACTTATTTCTTTGAACCTGATATCATCAAGATGCCTACAGGACTCTGTTAATGACAGGTGGCTGAATGATCCTGACTTCTGTGGATACCAAGGACTCAGCCCAGTTCTTGTGACTTCTGCTAGGAATCTTGACAATAGGAATTACAGCTGGACACAGGTTATGAGGTTTTCTCGTCCTGGTAGGGTAGTGTGGAGAGGACTTGCTTTAGTAAGACCCTTCTTATACTTTTCCTTCAATTCAGTTCTTGAATGTGAGGTCACAGTCTGTCCCTCTGCATTTTACTCATGGACATGATCAATGCAATACTGAAAATTTTTGTTTCAATAGAGTTGCCTTGTGTGATTCTTTACAAGATCAGGGCTCTAAACTTTTGGTTACCCATTCGTCAAAACTGGATTTTTTGTTTCAAAGCAAGATAAATGAGTAGAGCCACAGATGCAGACCTGAATGATGTTGGGCAGACATTTACAACAAAAAAGATTGGCAGGATCAAAACAACAAAAGGCTAAATTTAAATCTGCATTACTTTATTCAAATGGGTTTTGAAACATTTACCAGCAGCTTTGAAATGTTGCCAGCAGGCTGTTCAAAATAATAACAAACAACAATTTCTCACTTAGAGCTCATATAAATAATAACAAAAAGAAACCACTCAACTTTCCAGCATTTCTTTTTTCCCCTCTTGGCAGCAGCAAACCTACTATCTGCTTTCTCACCAATAACTGCATTTCCCCCCCTTTATTCATTGTGCTGTTTCTCATTAATGATCTCTTGCTGTCTGCAGTCTTCTAGTTCGAGAAAACAAAGAGCCTTGAAGATAATTGTTTTATTAAATTTATGTAAAATTGGGTAGGTCAGCTCTGTGGTACACCACCCTTGACAATCTCTCTTGACACTTCCCTCTGTGTTAAAAATAGAATTATTTGATATTGTGGTAAGGAATGAGTGAGAAGGTGAAGAGAGAACCATTTATGAGGTGAACTCAGAGACACGCCTGCTCGACATGAGATGCTCGTTCTAGATGCTTCGTGTTATGGAAATGGTGGTCAAAGCTGTGAGGTGACTTCGTTATGGCAGACAGGTGAATCAGAACCATTTTCAAAGTACCTGGAAGGCATTCCTTAAAAAAAAGATGATGATGGATTTTGATGGAGTTTTATTCTTACCTGTTTGCTTCCAAAAGTGTTGTGTAGATCTTGGCTGATGGCCTGTAAATTTCAGAGACGCTGAGAGTGTATATTATGAAGATCACACCAAGTGCATAGTTTAAGCTTGCATATTCATCTTTTTTTGACGTGTCATACGTCCTGTACTTCTGGAGTCTATCAACTGCAATTACAATAATGCAAAATTGCCCTCTGTGTTTTGTTTCTCATGATCATTTATGTACATAAAACATATGTGACTCTGGCCAACAATGCTTCTGATTTATTTATTCCATACAAAAAAGAGGAAAAAATGATGGCCAGGCTCCCCCAAGAAGACTTTACTAAAGATTTTTGAAATGTCTGGTCAGTGAGCGCTGGTCTGGGGGCTGGAGTCTTTGTTTATTGGGTGAATCCTGAAACTCCAGCATTTGCTTATTGAACTAGTTCATTAAAATTTGGATGCACTCTCTGCATAAGGGCTTTGGCTCCCTTTGGACACTTCACATTTGTCTCTATCTTATGACTCTCAAACAGTCTGCTCAGCCTGCCTGCTCTTCAACTTGCCTTGAGAAACTCTAGGTGGCATTGCCAAGTGTCCATCATCTCAAGGAAGTTATTTATTGCTGATTGTCTCTATTACATGCTGTGACTGTAGAAAAAGAAAATTGAGCAGGGGTTTTGAGATGCTTAGAAGTTTAAAGAAACATTGCAGATTTATTGAAACAATTTAGAAAAACAGTGGCTGCTGACAGAGCCCCTTTACTTGATATCACATTTGACAAAATCATGTGCCTTTATTTCAAGGTGTGACCTAAATGAGACTACAGCAGACCACTCTGAGACTTTGTGTTATTTCAGAACTGGGATCTCTGTTCTATGAGTATTAACAGCATCCCAGTCCGTTCAGGTGGTGTCTGTGAGGCTCACCTAATATCCTGCACAGAATAAAAAGGGAAGAATTAGAGCAATTCCTTGTACAGGGAAAGGAAGTTATCCACTAGGTGCCAAGTTGCGAGCCCTTCAGTGCACATCTACCAGCTGTTGTTGGGGTGATACAATAGAGAAGCGAATCAGGACAGGCGGTGACCCTGGCTCGGGTTTTAAATGGAATTTAGGCATCATTTAAAGTTGCGAGGCCCAAGTGACTCCAGGGTCTGTCTGGTTTTGGAGCTTATTTATACTTCTGAGTGCAAAGCACGTGTCTACACCATGCAAAAGTGGGTGGCGAAAAGGTGCCTGAGTTAGCAGAGGTAGTGCTGGAAATAAGAAATATGTAGCTGGATTAGTGTGGTGCTAAAGTGGATCAGGCAGGATGTGCTAAATCGCTGTACAGATGCAGCTATGCTGGTTCTCGGGTGTAACTTTGTGGAGCTGGGCTGTGTGGAGGTCCCACTTTGAGCTGGTACTACTTCAGACGTTTTGATCTATTGCTCAAAACGTGGCTGTTGTTCTGGTTTTCCAAAATGCTTCTGAAAAGTAATGTTCCTATGTGGTTTAGACCTTATAATACCATCAGAAGCAACTCTTGAGTATTTTACAATCTGGGCCAAGTGATCTTTCCGTTTGGGGAACTCAACCTTTTAACATGTTTTTAACTTGGGGACCAAAATGAGTCAGTAAATATTTCTTAGCTGTGTAATTTGCTAAATAGTCCTTTTTGCTGGGATTTTCTAATGTTGTTCACTTTTAAATCTAATCTTGTTGGCAAAAGCTATTCTATTCCAGGAATAAATTACTCTCAAAGGATGGTGACTGTTAATGTTTCCACCAGTACCTTCATATGGTGCAGGATAGAAGCTACGTTTTCACCATAAAATGGGGACTTTATTTCTGGTTGGTTTTTTTTTTTCCCCCTCACACAAGAATATTGATCTTGAGATAACTAGCCCACTGTAAACCCAAAGCAAAACAGAACATCACTCCTTCCCCTCTGCCAAAAAAATCCCCTTCTATTCTTCCCCTTCTCCCCAGCAGTGTGATGACAGTTTATACGTCTGACTGTAATTATGCACGCTGAGATAAAAATAAGCCATGCTTCTTCTCTGTTACTGATCTTAATGTAAAATCCTATTTTGACATAACAAAAGACATATTTCACTGTTGTTATTCCCTTCACTCAGGGGAGAGCCTCTGGTTGTGCAGAGTGTGGGAGGTTTTTGTAGTGACTCCATATAAAGGGACACACTCAATACAGCAACTTACAATTTTTGGGCAGCTATGGGATTGCCAACTATTTTGCAGGCCAGTCTGGTTGCCCATTAGTGTTTCCATCATTGAAGATTCCTGGCAGGCTGAATTCAACTGCAGTGAAGTGAAAGCCCCAAATGACTGAATAAGGCAGAAGCAGAATGTGGATGCAAACTGCTTTAAAAATTACCGCATGAAAATAAATGGCACCAGACATTGATAGGAAGATGTAAGGAAATCCAAATGGGTAATTGCATGTTGAGCCTACCTGAATGATATGCTCAGAGTATGTGCAAAGTGAGACTGGTGGGACTCCATTTGGCTTTAGAGTTAATGGACTGCTCGAAGCAACCATGTGTGTGCGATTGGCTTTGCATGCAGAAGTAAATCTGAGTGAGAGGAAGGAAGTTTAGATGGGTAATTGAGTTCATAGTCAAGCTTTTTTGCTCATGTGTAACCACCTGCCTCAATTTCCCACCTACAACATGGAACTAAGAGTGCCCCCCATCTCTCAGGTGTATTGTGAGGGTAAGAACAGATTTTACTCTGACAGGGCTTGTTAGAACAAGATTAAACCTTTTTTTTAAATTATTATTATTGTCATTTTACACAGCGTATTATCCACAGCCTTCACTTGTGCTTGTGCATGCTGCATTGTTATTGTATTTGCCTCTGAAGTTTCATTTGAAATGTCTTCACAATTCAAAATGAAAGTGTCAAATTTTTCCCCATTTCACCTAGTTTTGATGTGAAACTGCTCTTTAGATCACAAAGCTCTGACTGAGGCTGGGCCCCAGTTGACTGAATAGTTATGCAAACATTAGCAAATTTTCCCTTGAGCTAAGTTTCATGTTTGCAATGAAACCTGAACTGAGGCAAATTTTGTGTGATTTTCATTGCAAATGTGTAGGCAATGCAAGAAAGCTGTGCATTTTCCTGCCTGTCCTCTGGAATGATCTAATTTTTTTATTTTTCTCAGGTCTCTTATGTTAATGCAATAGCAGAGTCATTGTTAATTTGCAGTTTAACATTTCCATGTTATCCATCAGGTAGTGTTTGCTGTGATTTTGCAAGGCATTTTTAGTAATTTGGGCAATTAGAATTCGACCGGTGGTTTGCATATTAAGATTTTAGCCAATACATGAAAAAGTCTCCTTTTTCTTCTTGGCATAGTCTGAAAACCCAAATGTACTTTTTTTGTTTGCTTGTTTACAAGCATGTGTCATTTGAAACAGAAGGCCAGCTGATTAGTGTGAATGTCTAGTCCCCTTCTGCCAGATTTTATATTTGGGCTGGAGTGGCGGATGGCTGTTGTTTTTGTAGATTGGCAAGAAGTGTAATTACACAGAGCCCTTCCACCCCCTTACGGCACACTTGGAGCGTTTAGTGCTGTGCTTTTTGGTCCACAGAAATCTTCCCTCCATGCAGGAACCCTGCCAGCTCTGAGCGGTGCTAATCGAACTTCTGCCACCAGCAATAATTATTGAGTTCTACCTGAAATTCCCCAGTTATACAATGTAAATAATATGTAAGGTCTAGGTTGTTCTTCNACTTCAGAAGGAGTACTTGTAAGCTAGTGCAGGAGTCAGTAATCCGGATTTATTGAGTTGAGATACCTTTGCCTGTATGTGATTAGAAACAAATTAGGAGTTCTTGTTGGTGCTAGTTTGCAACCCCAGATGACATAGCTTTTAACAGAAAACAAAGCAGAAAACTTTGCCACAGTCGTGAAGCTGCAGAAACTGCGGCTGTTCCTGTCCCACGCTCTGCCAACAGCTCTCCTCCTTCAACAGGGTTAGAAGAAAGCAGTGTGTGCCCTTAGTGACTTCCAGGCACTGTCTGGTCTGTTAGCTTAAATTTCCAGTGGAAGCGGTGCATTTACAGTGAAACACAGGAGTTTGCAATGAAGTGGGCGAGGTGCAGATGGTTTTCTTTTACAGGTCCTGCTGCAGCAAGGGAGTAACCTGGCACAGAGGGATATGCTGGGAGGCTGAGGTTTCTGTCTGGCCCTTGTAAAATACTTAACTGCAATTACTGGTGAAGTACTAGTTATCTAGCAGGACAGTTAATAGTGCATTAGTCTCTGAATTATTTTATCCATTGTTAGCTGAGGTTATATCATAGAAACACAGGAGCTGTGATTCTCCAAATCTGGCTTTTTGCGTCCTAGTACCCAAGGGGCAATTAATATCCAGTACTTTCCTTTATGAGCAAATGATCATTGCACAATGTTGTATAGAGGGTATACATTAGACTGACTGCTGAAGGGAATCGGTCTGTGTCCTGAAGCATAGTATTTAGAGATGTATTTAGATACAAAATTGTCCTATTCTTTTTACTTACAATGTACATAATGTTACCAATGCTTAAATGTATTAAAGAGTTCTCATTCATTCAAGCATGTGCGCAGTAGCCCTCAGTGGAGATTTTGCTGGTTATCCCTATGCTCCCAGAGGTAGAAACGGGGCTGTTTGGACTGGGAGCAAAACACATCCCACAGGACAAGGTCCTTTACAAACTTATGGACATTATTCTTGTTTTCCAATGCATAACAACCCAATACTCTTTTTTTTTGCTAGTATTATTTTGTTACTTCTTCCTCCTTTGCCCTTACAGCTAAATGACCTTTCTCTGTCCTGAGTCTTTCACGTGAATATGGTTAGTCTTTGAGATGAATGTCCATCTGATGAAAGAGAAACAGAAGGCATCACACTGATAAAGCTACAGGTTTACAGTTACTTTTGAGCATGCAACAAATGCATAAAAGCATACAAATACATACATTTATGCTTATTACAGCTTGATATGGTTACATGATTTTGTACACTAACTTCTGCCCAAACATTTCACGGTGGTTCATCAAACAGCAACAGCCCCCTTCTCACCCCTCCCTGTATGTTTATGCAAGTGTTTGGGAGAATTAAGTGGCATGCAATGTTAAGATGAGGGGTAGATGTAATAAAAGTCTGCAAAATATTAATGGCAAAGCTTGTTTATTGGTAGTCATGGAGAAAAGCACAGCAGGCCACAGTATGCTAGCTAAATACATGTAGAGCATGTAGGTACTTGGGCTGTAGCTCTTTAATGAGAACCTGATTATGCTTTTTTATCCATCTGCCCTCCAGCTTGGCAATTCGGGCATGGGAGAAACTGTAACATGCAGCGGATGTCACGGCAAGCACATTGTCTCAAACTTTCCTTGAAGTATAGAGCCCTGCAGTCAGCAACAGCTAGTAATATTGGGAAAACAGGGCTTTGACGTTTTTCAGCTTTGCTTGGTCTGTTGGATTGGTTTGGTTTGGCTTAGGTTTTTTAGCAGGTCTTCCCCTCATTCCCTTTCTTTGCCTCAGAACTCTGAACCCTGTTCCCCCTGCCTCACCTCCAAAACTCACACTAAATCCTCCACCATTTTCATTGCAATGGAAAAATCAGAAGTGACACGCAACAAGCCTGTATGATTGTAGTACCACACCTGGATTGTCTGCATACCGTGGCAGTATTCACTACTCTGCAACGAAGACAGAAGCAGCCTTTTATTGCTGTCACTTTACTCGTGTTTTCATGGAGAAGCTAGAGATCTGCAAGCATGATATAAGGTTCTTCTGTTAGGGTACATAACACTCCCCTGCATTTATTCATACTAGCTTTGCAATTTGCTGTGAATTCTGAAAAAGACTTAAAATGTTGAAATTTTTGTGTAGTCCCACACTTCTGTACACAGATTTGATCTGAAGTTCGTGTACCTCCACTGACTGACACAAGCTGGACACAATTGCTGTCTGCAGTTTTTCTCCTGTAGGTTCTTTTCGTAGCTGCTTGAGTATTGGGGGAACTTCAGCTCTGAATAGTTTGTTAATGTTTAATGGCGTTCAAAGATCTCTGGTGCAAAGATGTTTGTTCGCAGTGTGCAGTTTTGGTCCTATTACAATTACAGATGAAAGAGGTTCTAACACAGGATATTTAGTCTTTCAGATTAGCATTACTAGGTCAGCTTACTTCAGGCTCATCAGATCACTTGCTTTCTATGAATCTCTTTTCCTGCCTCCCTACACTCACCCATTGATTCCTATGATTTTCTATCTATTTTTTTTCTTTTCACCTACACCTATTTTTTCTTTCTTTGCTGCTTAAATCAGAATTTACCCTGATGTAACATAGTAAACAAAACCAAGGACAACATGGAAAACATCTGAAAAGATTAATGCCAGCTGCAATCGTGTCAGCAGCGCAGTTTATATTTAGAGGGGAAGCGTGCTGGAGAGGAGGTGAAGAGTTCAGACTGGGATTCAACCTGAGTGCTTGGATCTGAGTGAGGAAGGACTGACTGCTGCTAGAACTGACCTGGTCTTCCCAGCTCATGTACATGGTGCTGCTTTCAGTCTGTTGACAAGGCTTTTCCCTCTGCAGCCTTAGAAAAGCTGCTTGGGAAGAGGAAGATGCACCAACACCCACCCTTTGGCTAAGAAGCCACAAGTTCAGACTAAAGGAGCTTTTGATACTCTCTATTTTTGCAAATTATCTGGCATAAATCTGACTCTCAATTCTTAGTCCTACTCAGTGGACCACAAGCCTCAGTACTTACTGTGGGTTTTACTGTCTTGATACTTACGTGTCCCCTTTTAATGCGTGTTGATTACTTACCCCGAAATTCATGACTTTATTCCTACAGTTCTCTTGTCATGGAGGGAACTATTTATGGATCCCCATGTTACAGATGAGATGCTGACACTGACAGAGTGATCATAAAACAAAATTCTGGCAAAACAAGAACTGAGCAAGCCTCTGCTGGGTTTTGATAGAAACATAGCTGAGGTTTTACCCTTTAATAAGGTTTGAACCTGACTATCATATCAGTAGCCTTTGTTGCAATATTTCCTCTACTTCTTGCTGATCATTTGGAGAGAAAAAAAAATTCCAAGGCTTTTCTCAAACATTACACTACATCTCTGCTTCTTGCAGAACAAGTACAAATAGAAAGTTTTTCAAAAACAGTTAAATGCATACAGTCAAGTATTTATTAAAAGGTCTTATTTCATATCCTTTTAAAATAAGAAATTTAATGAGAAGTGTTGGTGAGGGAATGTTTTTTCCTCAGTATTGTTTGCACTAATATATTGTTGAAAGGGAAGATTAGAGGTTCCAGTTAGTGTAAAACTGGAAACCCTGAAATAATCGTTTTGTAATATTATGATTCAGAAAGAAAGAAAATCATAGCTGCCTGCCTGCTAGCAACGCGGCTAGTCTAGCATCTGGAAACTGGAAAAGAAAGCAATTACCTCAAATTATGCCATTTATTAGCTGAAGGAAGTGAAAACTTTCAAAAAATGACCTGGAAACATTATAACTAAGTATTTTGTATAATTGTTTCGATTTTGCATTTGGGGAGACCGGGATGAGCAGGTCCTATGCCTTAATGTATGAGGAAAATAGCTGCCTTAATCGCATCAGTACAGTTTAATGGCAAAAGACTTTTAACCACAGCACTATCCATTACCTCTTAAATAAGACTTTTTAAATTTCTGAGAAGGTTAAATGAGTAGTAGCGTATATATTGCTGTCAGCCAGAAGAAATAGGCCTTCCTGACATTTCCTAGCATTCCCTTTCTGCACCCCCTGTGCTGCTCCGTATGAAGGCATCCTGCAGTGAAGGGGTTAAGAATGCACAAGGGTGAGTCTCGTAGCTGAACTTATCTTGGTAACCCAAGATCTTCATGAATGTGGAACACTGTTACTACCGTAGCTATTCTTGTATTGGCTTCCCCACCAAGTCCTGACATGCTTTCGTCCATGCATACTTCTTGAGTTTCACTCCAGGGGTAAGTTTGGGGGAGATCTGGTGACAAACAGGCCTCAATCCTTTGTATGCTTACTGAATCAAGTTGTTTGTATTTTCCACACATCCTGCTTTTGTTATGCTGGAACTTTTATTTCCTTGTACTTTATTTTACTCTTGTGTGCTAATTAAGATTGCAAATTTTTAAATAATTTCCATCAGAAAGCAAAAAGCAAGTGTGAGCCTTGATTCTTTTTATTTTTTTTTAATTTTTATAATCTGGCATTTAAACAAGCAGGTAGGCAAAGGAAAACGGTTGCTGGTGCTCACAAGAGTACAGGGGATTGATGAGTTTAGACACGGGCTCCTTGCAGATGGCACGTATAGAGCTGCATTATCATAAGATCATGATGGAAGGCTGAGCTTTTTCCCTAGATTTGGCAGTTCCTGGCCATCCTGGTGATCTTCCAAGGGGCAATGAACGCTTCTATGAAGACAATAATTTCTGATCTTTATCACGTGAAGAAAAAGATCAATTTGTTCTATTTACTGTAGATACTGGCTCATACCAAATCCTGATTCAGAAGATGCTGTGGGCTTGGGAGAAATTTAAATTGCATTTCTGCAAACTAGCTATCTCCGTATCCTGTTCATTCTCCTGCCAAAATTTTCATATACATTGGGCTAGATCCAGATATCTGCACCAATACAGCGTTAAAATTCTGTTTTCAGCCAATCTGGCATGGGACATAGCTCTGCCTTCTCCTTGTGCTTGGAGATACGTGTTTTAATACCACTCTTAGAGTGAATATTATATATGGGAATGTTGCATTTCATTTGCTTACCAGAGTATTGTATTAAAATGCAACTGAGCTAATGTCTAGAAGCACAGTGTTTATGAGGCAAGTGAAGTGCCTTGCGTATGCTCAGGCTGGTTTTGAGCTCTTTACTTCTTCCAGGCCCTGAAGTTCAGGAAACAGCCAAACTGGAACAATCTGTACTGGGACAATAAGATGAAAGGTTGGGTTTGCAGACGGAGCTGATACTTAGCATTTGTGGGACTGGGATTGTAACAGTGCTGTTGCTACTCTGATACCTGAAGCAGAATTTTGAGAAATCATTTAAAATCTCCACTTGTAGGGGAAATTTAAGCTAGACTTTAATTAAATGAAACTCCTTTCATCCAGAATAAGAACATCCCCAGAATGAGACTGTTATGCTCTATTTTCTCTTAAGTCTCAGAAATTTATCATCTTCAGTAAAAGGCTTTGTTGGGGAGAACAATGTTTGAGGTTGGCTGGATGGGTGGAGCAATGGAGGTAGGTACCATTATTCTTCGTCCCTCCCCTGAAAAATGTGTGTGCACAGGTGTGTGTGTCTGTGGATCATCTTGCTTTGTTGGGATCTTTCTTTTTATACTTCTTGTCAAGCATTCAGTTGTACAGAGTGATAATTGGTCTCCATCTTACCTCTGCAATCCCACTACATGTGTATCTGCAAACATGAATAAGTACTTAGGAGAAATGTTTTTGTTTATGCCTAAATAAAGAACTTGTAGCTAAATTATCTTTTAATTTAGCTGGAGGACTTTGAGTTAATCTGAAAAAGATACAAGCGTCAATATTTTCAAACTAAACATTAAGACCTAAAATGAAGCGCTGAAACCCAGAGATGTTGACTATTCATTTTTCAAAGTGGATAATGGAAGTTTTCTATCTCTGGAAAAGCAAACCAAAAGCTTACAAGTGTAATTCTAGGCTTCCAATTCTGAAAATAATGATTGATACCTCCTCATCTCTGTAATTGGTTATCTGCTCAGAAGGAACGTTATAAACTTGCATGTGCTGTCAGTCTGAGAAGTGCTTTGAGATTG
The DNA here is from genome assembly GCA_013398815.1 of Ibidorhyncha struthersii. Taxonomy (NCBI): domain Eukaryota; kingdom Metazoa; phylum Chordata; class Aves; order Charadriiformes; family Charadriidae; genus Ibidorhyncha; species Ibidorhyncha struthersii. The sequence continues at coordinate 164,923 of VZSZ01004064.1, forward strand.
GTGGGTATGAAGTACTGGAAAGCTGTAGCATAGAATTCTTCCAAATTAGCAGAATGATTTTTTGAGCAGAAGACAATATTTTTAACCAGCTCCCTCAAAGCTGGAATGATGTTTGCTCAACTGCTAACATGATTGTGGTGAAAGATACAAATAACATAAAAAGGAAAAGCAAGTGCCTTGATGTAGTGAATACATCCAACAATGTTACTATTATGAGGAGACTTCCTTTTTTGGGAAAGAAAATTTCTACTCAGCACAACATCAGCAGAAGTTCCTTTCCTTCCCTTCCCGATTCTGTCTGAGAAGAAACTTCAGTTTACAAGGCTGTGGTCTTTGCAGTAAGCTGATACTAGCAATGCTGACTACATGCCTTGCCCAGCAGTATATGGTCAAGTGTGTATTAATAAATAAGAAAACTCTTAGTGGTTTGGCCCAAATTCTTTTGGCTCTATAGGCACTCCTGTGCTGTATGTGGGAACAGGAATTGAAATACTGTGAAATCCTACTACAGCTGTGTTTAGTTTTAGGTTATTATGAAAGAGGTGAGAAAGAAAGCTCTCACTCCTCAAACAGACATCTCTGCTGAATTCTCAGCAACTTGATGTTGCTTGAGATCTCCTGTCAATAATAGTATCCTTCTCAGGATAAAATTTGGCATGTTGGTTTGAAAAATGTCCAGCAAAGGACAGCAGGAGTGCGGGAATGCCTAAACTCCAGTGCATTTCTCAAGGGCAATCTGGGAGACCGCCATTGATTTCCCTCTTCTGCATCTCTCTAAGTTTCTTCCATCTGAGAGCTCTTCGGTGGGATGTTTCTGAGACAAGAATCTCAGCTCTGATTTGGCCGCTTGGTCAGTTGGGATGGGTTGCTAAGGAACCAAGTTCATGGATGATAATACGTCTCAAGAGTATAAATGCCAATGATGTCAATGAGTGAAAATTACTTAAAAATTATTCCGTCTGTTTCCTAGGAGCAAAAGATTGAGTAATGAGTATGTCACACCTGGAGTTTGTTCCTTTTCTTACCATTTAAAAAATGAAATATAATGAAGGCAACAGTCCTTATTTGGTATTATCCTAGTGGTTAATAAATAGAAGTGAAAGTTCCTCAAAGGATCTTTAGCTTTTTACCTTTGTTGAATCTGTTAACCACGGAGGGCATAAGGGCATTGCTCACACCTCAGTGTTTCTGTTTGTGTAGATGGACTTAATTCATGCTAAGGTGGTAAGATATGAGCACAAAATTGTGGTGAGCTTGAGCGGAGTTATTGAAAGATGTGTCCACCAAGGGACACCTCTGAGGGGCTGTGCTCACCTCAGTAGAGTAAGCGTGGGGGTTTCGGTGCCTCATCCCCTTTGAAATGAAAATGCTTTCAAGAGTCCTGTCCTGTGGCCTGGTTTGTTTGGGTTGCAGACACCTGACAGCTGCTGTTGTGGAGCTGTAAAAATTTGCTTTAAATGTGAGTCTTCACTGCTCTGCAATGGCACTTTCCTGCCTTGCCTGGAAAAGGACAGTGGCTTCCCTGTTCTGGAGACCATTAGCAGCTTTGTCCTCCATCATCACGTATCTCTAAGTACTGGAGTGAATGTGAAACACAGGCTGTTAGGAACAGGAAATCAAAGGATGGACTGAAGTAGTGAACGGGAGTGAAGCGTGGGGAAAGAAAGCTGCACTGGGAGGATGGTACATGGGCTGTCAAAGTCTCTGTTGTGAACTTAGGCAGGGCTAAGGCTTATTTGTGTATAAGTCACTGGGACAACAAGCACATATTTGGTACATTGAGTTGTTTAAGTTGGTTGTGGAATCCTAGTCTCTGCATGGTATTTTCAAAGCCCTTTGTAACATAAAGGGAGAAAAATGAACCTGTGTATTAAGTAAATTTGAGAATACATGCTATGGTATCTGCAACTTTCTTCAGACTCTATCTACAAGGGGTTGCTTTTCAGTAATCTCATGCCACCCACCCTCCAAGTGCCAAATCCTTTAGAAAATTCACTGTATTAACAAACAAAACCAAAAAACAACCACCCCTCCCCCCAAACAGAGGGCTATTTAAAACATGAAAACTGTTTTGAAAAAGCTGACTAGTGATCGGTTTTCTCAGCAGCTCAGAATTTAAAAAGAATATATCCGATTCATCTCAGCACTACAGACACAGGTCCCACAAAGCCTGAGCGTAAGAGCAGTTGGACCAGATCTTCAAGTACTGTGAATCAGAGCAGCTCTCCTGACACAAATGTAGTAGTGTCAACCTGTGCCACCTTAGGATTTGTGTAAAAGCAGGTGCCTTTAACAGAAAACCAAAATCATGTTCTAACACAGTAACTGCCTTTTTGAACCTCAGCTAATTTTTGTGATTTTTCCATTTGTTAGCTGTTTTGACCTCTTATGTGAACTTGGGTAATGGTGCTTGGAGAGGGGGAAAAAAATATCTTTGAAAAGAGGAAAGTAAACCAAAAACATCTATTTTGAAATGATACGAAACAGCTGACTTAGTATTGCCAAATTCTTGTTTTAGAGCTGATGAACAATTTGTCTGCCCCTAATTCTGTCTTTTTTTTCTTCCTTTCAAAATGTTCGTTTATTATTGCGGTGTGTGAGATCACGTACATTCCTATAAGCCTGTCCTTTGCTGAACTGTTACAGTATGTTGTTCCTTCAAGAGATGTTTAGACCCTGATGCAGGATACCTCTGCTTACGTACCCCTCTGGTCTTCTCCCCCAGACTCCCAGCAGGTTCTTTTTACTCTCCGCTGACCCTTTTGCTATTGCAAAGGAGCAGAATCTGGTCCCAGTTGGCAGTTAAGACCTCCTCCGGTGTAAAGTGGTGGAGTAATTACTACAATCTCTCTTCTCAGCCAAGGAAGCAGGAGGGTCTGGGTTGGAAAAGTTTCCAAGCCAACAGCACTTATATATAGTGTTCTGCTGGTTTTCAGCTGATGTATGGTTCTGGAGTGAGTGCGGCTAGATGATGTTTGTTAAAATAGCCCTTGTGGCTGAAGATTTACAAGTCCTTTCACGGCAGCAGCTGAAACGGCTGAAGAGTTTTAACATCTCTGCACCCTGCACCAACCGCAGTGACTAACCCCTACTGAAGGCTACAAACTTCTCTGTGCTGCCAGTTTTGCTTCTCTTGATACAATTCCCAATTTCAGTCAAAATGAGCTGGGCTGGCACAGATCAACATTTAAATTGCTTAAATTATCTGGGCTCTTGAATGAAACGGGCTAGGGATGACCAACGAAGCAGCTCATCCAGCAGATCTGAGGAGGCAATAACCCTTGGCAGAAGGGCAGTGATGAGTAACTGGCTCTGCTTCTGCCAGTGAGTTGGGCCCTGTGTTCACTGCTGGATCCTTGCCTTTTCTCCCTGGGTAGGTCTAAGAGGTGGGATGCTGGATAATCATCTCTCTACTCGGCCTGTTTGTCAGGCTACACAAAATGCAGCCGTCCTTCCTCTCCCCTCAGAATAAACAAATCTAGTGGCACACCCTTAATGCACTGGTGGAAGCAACAAAACAGTGTGTGACAGCTTTTGGCACACTGCTTTGTGGGACAAGGTAGAGCTACAGATACCCTGCACCAAATCTCCTCTTTCATGCTGTTCCGAGGATCGCCGCCCTTTGCATAGCTTCCTGGTTTCCCAGAGAGAAGAGAAAGTAATTTTTCCCCTCTTCCTTCTCCTGGCCGCCTATTTTGGAAGGTGCTATAAAAACCCTCTCCTTCACCTGCATGCATTCCCTTCAAGAAAGAAACTGCACTTAAATCTTCCTCTCTTCTCTGAACAGTCTTAAAATCTCTTCCTTTCATTCGTCAGCCGATAGTTAACCCTTATTCTCGCTAATGAGCAGTTACTTCAGCAGTATCCTCCTAGAAACCTAAGGGACTGTATGTGTGTAACTAACTCTTCTCTGGCACTACCAGAAGAATTTACAGTTTGAGCCTTTTAAAATGCTTACATCGCTTGGTTTTGTGTTTTGCAGCCTACTGAAATGATAAAAATAATCTGGGAGCTCTAATTTGCCATTCACTATTTGACATTTGCATTTCTGATTCTGTCATAAACCCAGGCCAACCAGGCTTAATCACATTCATATTTGATTGCTACATCTCACAGATCCAGTAGCTGTCACACAAATGCCAACGGGAGATTTTCTGCAGCAGGCCTTAACACAGGCAGAGAAAAATCTTCAGAATTAGGCCTGTTGATTCCTTCTGCTGGTAACAGCTTCCTGGGTTTCTCTTCAAAACTTCCAGCCTCACTTTCCATTTATTTAAATGAGAATTGAATCGCTAAGCTTTGCAAACATTTTGTCTAAAGCTGCTTACACTGATAGTTTTTCTGGCATGATTTTTGTACAGACTAATCTGTTTTCACTTGCTTGGGCTAGAATGATCCCTGGGGAGTGTTTTGCAGGTCGGGATAGGTGGATGCGCCTTGTACTCGCCCAGCTCAGCTCCCCTGCCCTGGAATGCCTCTTCCCTGCAGCCAGTCTGAACAAGGCCTCAGCTCCTGTGGGGAGCGGAGGTGTGAGTACAGCTACTGCTGTGAGAGGTCCCCTTGACATGGAGAGTCCTCTTCACCTATGGTTGGTCCGTCTGCATGTGCTCCCTGAAGAGAACACAGGACTGAGCAAAAGTTTTTGATCTTGCTTATTTCTTAATCAAAAATAACAAGAAGCCAAACCATGGTTAGACTGTCAGAATTTTGGTTTCAGTCTTGTTTCTTGAAACCAAAGTAGGACACCCTCATTTCAGATGAAATTAATTAAAACGTCATTGCATCCCTGGAACTGACTTTTTTGGGTCTACAAATAAAAATGGAAGGGTGTCTCTACCACATATGCTAAAAGGAGTCACAGGATTCTCTCTAGGGCAACCTGAAGCCTGAACTTCTCTAGATAGTGTGTGGGACACACAAAAGGTACACACAGACCCCCTACTATGGCACATAGCAGAGTGTGCTTAGAAGTTGATAGCAATGTTTTGAGACACGTTTGCTGAGAAAGCCTGAAAGAGTTTCGCCAACTAGGCATCTTTTAAGTAAGTTTCACTGGTTTCAGTGCTACACATAACTGTGCATTCAGGAATTGGAGTGAAAACTAGGATGCAAAAGGAAGCTAGTGCCCTGATGGTATCCCTTAGCTAAAATAGCAGACGCATTATGCAGATCAGCTTCAAGAAGGGTAAACGTGTCCAAGGTCACTGCTTCACCCTTGGCTGACTGAGGTTCTATGGGGAATTTTGGTTTTGCCAGAGCGTATTTAGAGTTTCTGCAAGTTGCACATCATTTCCCAGGTGCCTCTTGTTTTCTAAAGTCCAGCTTGAGGCTCCATGTTCCAAATTGCCTCTTTCATAATCAGCTTTGGCAGACTGTGCTGCAGAAGTATTCTGTGTTTTCGTGGACCCTCCACACAGAAGAAAAACAACTTGGATTCCTGAAAAGAGACCGCGAATGAGAACTGTACTGCTGCAAGTATAGATGTGCATTATCAAGTACCAACAAATTTCTATCGATTTCTGTTTAGACGATAAATACATCTCTAGAAGGTCAATAAAAGGAATAAACATCACAGTTTTACAAGGGAATCAGCTGTTGCACAATTTCAGCTTGTCTTGATTATGGGTGAGAAGAATCTCACTGTAGTTTCAGAAACTGCCTTGAAGCATTGCAATATTTTTTTCTTCCACTTCTTCCTATCTTTCTGAATAAGCTGCTTCCTGCCACCCCAGAATGGTCACTGCCACCCCTTAATTTACAGTTAGGAATGTAGACACGAGGGAAGGCGAGGGGATGAAATATGGTGTCAAGCTTGTATCTGCTCACATTTCACACACTAAGGAGACAAGCTCCTTTGGCCAGTTGCCATGGGGAATTTTCTTGCAGAAGTAAATAACTCGGAACAGAAAGAACTCAGATTCATACTACCCCAGCTGCAGAATGTCATTAAGTCTCAAAGGATGCTATGTGCATTGTGTGAAAGGAATTTTGTAATCTGGCTATAACTGCAGTTGCAAAACTATGCTTGAGTTTAAACCTTTATTTTAAACTTTTCATTATTGGCTTGTTTCTTGCGTGCTGATTAAACCACACATTGTCTTATAAATAGTTTCTATTTTTACCCCATAAAAAGGTTTAGATTAGATGTTTCAATAGCGGGTGAGTGGTTGATTTTGTTTTGTTTTCTTGTTTCTTCCTATGCCAACAGCACTCTAATCTCCATTTCCTAATTCACTTTTTAAGAATGCTTGAAAAGGGAATTAAATCTACCAAGGCACTCAAAATATCATGTAGATAGTTTTTTATTTTAAAGTGTCATTCATTACATGACTTTCTGACCCCAATAACCTTCACAAACTTGGGGGGGGAGTTTTTTTTTCCTTTCCTTTCCTTTCCTTTCCTTTCCTTTCCTTTCTTTTCCTTTCCTTTCCTTTCCTTTCCTTTCCTTTCCTTTCCTTTCCTTTCCTTTCCTTTCCTTTCCTTTCCTATCCTTTCCTTTCCTTTCCTTTCCTTTCCTTTCCTT